>CM070829.1:39699478-39799478 GCA_036326025.1 Chrosomus eos | reverse complement strand
AAGAGACGTGTGAATTGCATCCTGAGATCAGAGTGACCGACCGCAGCGGGACAGACAGTGTGTGTGAGGAAAACCACATGTAAGAAACAGACAGTCTGAAACAACCTACTGGCACACACACTGTGACTACTACTGTAGTGTGCACACTGAAAACTGTAATATGTGTGTGTTCTGTGACTTCAAAGAGCATCAAATGACCTCCTACATTTATAAATGCAATATTCTCAGTGTGTTAAACAGTAAAAGACCCTTTTATTGACTCATTTTTGATTCTGACTGCAAAAAGTGAAGACATTTTGACACAAAAGTGGATTAAAAATGCTAAATAATAACTGGATGCCACTCTGAATATGACATAATAAGGTCATATGACACTAACAACTACAAATTATTTAAATTTTAACCCTGTAAAGCCTGTTTAACCCTGTATTGCTTTTAGATAACACTTTATTTTACAGTGTCCTTGTTACATATACTTACCATAGTAATAACAGTAAATTATGCATAATTACATGCAATTAACCCTCAAACAAACCCTAATCCTACTCTAATCCTATAGTCAGTACATTTAGTTGCTGATTATTACTCAGTACTCAAATATATAATTACACTGTAACAATGACACCTTAAAATAAAGTGAATTTTTTTTTTTTTTTTTTTTTTAATGGAACAGTTTATTTTTTACATGATTTGTCTCAGATTTTATACTTTTATGGCTCATATAGTGTGAAATAGAGAGAATATGGAGGGGGAAAGCATTTACAAATTTACAAACACCCAAACTGAGCAAAATATGCAGTTTGGTGCAGATGCTAATATTTATATGGACAAAAATGAAGGTAATGTAAATCTGATCTTTATAACAGGACAGCAGCAGATACTGACATAAATTACATATAAATATCAATATCTGCCAATAATATATTTAAAAGCTTAGTTTTATGATCAAAACACAAAACGCAATGCAATACACTGATGATTGAGAGATGAACAAATAAACCTTCCTCAAAAGCCTGATGATCATATTTGAAACTCATGATTTCTCTAATAAATGATGTCTGATAATCAAGTAAAGCAAAGTGAAATATTACTAACAATATCAAAGTTATTCCTACGTTCACTTGATAAAATCAGCTCAGATTTGACCACAGAAAGGCTGAAGGACAACATTTGTACAATTATACTAAATATAGAGTTGAATATTTAGAGGCTTTAGAAATGCGTGCATCTAGTATGTTACAATACGCTTTAATATAATCAGCATATAGCAATACTTACTGAACACTGTCAGTACATCATGTGATCAAATTCGTATAACCTTATAGACCAATTTCGAGCCGACGTCACAGTTACGTCGCGGCGCTAGCTGGAGGCAAAACGAAGGGAAAACTGCAGGCGGCCAATACAAACCAGCACAGATTCGGCTACATAATAAGGATTGCTATTATTGCTATTAAAAAAAATTGCTATTATTTTTATTAGATGTCATCTTGTTGTGTTGTTGGGTGTTAGAATCAATGAAAAATGAATATTCAGTATCAGACAAAGTGTGGGTGTGTGATCTGGATATCAGTTTATAAATATGGATTTCATCTCTTCTGTAGAACATGCCACTGTTGCATCAGTGTTCACTCCTTTGTGATGAATTCAATATCAGCAGTGGCTCAGGCTGAAGGCGGTCAAATCCCTCCCGATCCACAAACGCACACAATAATCACTTGTTGGTTTATCCACCAGGGGGAGTATTCCATTCATTTTCATTCTCAAGCTAACTTTAAGCTGTATCTGGAATTTTTATTTCTAGAAAATATTCACATCATTAAAATTGCACCGTGATGTCACTCTTTACATTGTGGTCTTCTCGGCGCTGGCTCGGCAGAACTGCGGATCGTACACACAAGTCTTGAACATGACCATTCAGCACATAGTTATAGACATCTAAAGATTTATATGCCCTCAGTTTCTCTTTACGCTCGGTTTCTCTATCAGATAGGTGTAGAAGTCAGGCCACTCGACTGTAACGTTAATCCTGTCAGATCGTCCATTGAGTGAGCGTGTAACGGCTACGGGTCGGCCAATCTGGTTCCGTCCGTTAAAATTAACTTTTGCAAATAACAATCGCGGTCCTGGACACTGAGTGACCTTGCACTTTAAGATAAAATCGGATTATCTCCAGTCATTGTTAAAAAACAAGCTAACAAAACTTGCATACTAACGTTAGGGAAGCGGCCAGAGGGATCGTTCTGCCTCCACATAAGCTCCGCCCACAGAAAAACGTCACCATGTTTACCAACTGAAATTGGTCTATGGGTCACTCTCATCAATACAACTAATGCGTATTATGAAATGCGTCTGAGTATAAGCGACTCACCGGGCCTCGTCAGGGTGTGTGACTCTCACCGAGTCGTTGGGAATGTAGATCATACTCGTGTCTTCAATCTTATAAATCGAGTGTCCGCCGATGTCAGCCATTTTACGACGTTTGGTGATCAACACGATATAGTACCCCTCCAGAAACCGCACGAAACCTGAAAGACACCAGAGACAAGAGTCAGTCACATGAACATTAGATCTCAGTTAACTGCATTCGTTTTTACGTTTCATTTTGTTTTATTTAGCGCCATCCCAGCTACAATGCAGGAAAGCACTAAAAGGGTTATTTATGGATTTTTTTTTTTTTACTTTCTTGTTTCAGTGATCGCGACAATTTTCTTATGATCTCGACAAAACGAAAGTTATTTCTCTTTATTACGACTTTTCTCGTGATCTCGGCAACAAACGTTTTTTTCTCGTTATCACGACTTACTTTTCTTGTGATCTCGGCAATAAAAGTTTTTTTCTCGTTATTACGACTTAATATTTTCGTGATCTCGACATAAAAAAAAAAAATTCTCGTTATCACAACTTATTTTTTTCACAATCTCGACAAGTCGTTTTCAAATCACGAATTAACTTTTCTTACGTCGAGATCACAAGAAAATGGTTTTCTCGTTATCACGACTTACTTTTCTCATGATCTCGGTAATAAAAGTTTTTTTCTCATTATCACGACTCGTGATCTCAATATAACGAAAGTTGTATCTCGTTATCAAGACTTAATTTTCTTGTGATGTCGACATAATAAAAGTTTTTTTCTCGTATCTCAACATAATAAAAGTTGTTTTCTCGTGATCTTGACATAACAAAAGTTGTTTTCTCGATATCACAACTTAATTTTCTCGTGATCTCGACAAGTTTTTTTCCCGTTATCTCAACATAATTCGTTTTTTTCTCGTTATCTCAACATAAAAGTTTGATTCTCGTGATCTCGACATGACAAAAGTCGCTTTCTTGTGATCTCGACATAACAGTAATTTTCTCGTTATCACAACTTAGTTTTTTCGTGATCTCGACATAAGTCGTTTTTTTCTCGTTATCAAGACTTAATTTTCTTGTGATGTCAACATAATAAAAGTTTTTTTCTCGTGATCTCAACATAATAAAAGTTCTATTCTCGTGATCTTGACATAACAAAAGTTGTTTTCTTGCCATCTCAACATAACACAAGTTGTTCTCTAAGTTACACAACTACTCCAACAGGAGGCAGTACAGAACTGAATATAACTGATGGTAAATATAAAAGAAAAATAATAATAATCCATGGCCTCTTAGGGCTTCCGTAACCATGACTACATTCATGACAAAAGGCAATAAAAATTACACACACAAAAATTTAAATAAAAATAAATGAACTAACTTCATTAACATATAAATAACAATTAGAAAAAAAATTAGGCATTTAATTTATGTATTTGAACTGCATATACAATTTCCATCCGTTTGGATGCAAAGCTTAAATGTAAACAAACTTAATGTAATTAATATTTGTCAGTCATACTACATAAATGAAACATAAGCAACAGGCAAGACAAAAATATCCTGGCATTTTCCGATCAAGGCTGTTTTATGCAAGATGTGAAACAAACCAGCTCTCTTATGGACTTTTCTTATTGCTGTTACATAAGATTAATTATAAATATGAATTAGTCAAAAACATATGCACATTGTGTTGTACGAACAGATGATGAAATAATATTCATTAAAGTGTCTCAAAGCTCATGTGTATGGGATGATTATAGTATCAAAATGATTAACACGTACAAGCGCACTTATCAATGAACTTGATACATGTTGCAGAAATGTTTTATCCATGCCTTTCAACTTGCGTGTGCAAAATTCAAAATTGAATGAATGTGAAGCAATTTGTACAAATAGAGACATTTTTGTGAATACAAATGTTTTCCTTTGTATTAGTGTATACTTTGCACATACAACACAGAAGATGTGCATGTGTGGATCAGGTGACACGCGTGCATTCATTGACTCGTTTCTGAGTCAATCCTATTTTGATTCATTTGGATTTTGAGACTTTCATTTCGCGGGTTTCGCCTTGCACGATCCACACACAGCTGTCTGAGAAAACCTGCTACCACTAGATGGCAGTATTCTGCTAAAACAGACAACGGCAGCATAATCAGGCGTTCTTCCGCATTTAAGACGCTTAATGAGAGTGATATTGAAGCACCAAATTTAGTACACAATAATATAGGCCTACCCTATTAATAAAGCATACGTTATAGAGGCAAACATTAGATCAGATTATGAACAACACCCATAGAAAACCATTATAAAACCTTAACGTGCAATCGCGCGTTGCATGTTCTGTTCAGTAAGGTGTATGGCTATTGGCTGAGTTTAAATATCACCGTCTTACTGCATTGACGTTAAGCTTTTTATTTATAATATGCTCTATGGGAGGAAAACTATATAGCCTACAGAAATGATTCATTTGAGTGAATTTGAGCACGGCGTTTCAAGTTAATACAATTTTCCTTCCTGTTAAAAAAAAGGGTAAAATTTGGCAGTTGCGTTCATATTATATGCTTATTTTTTATCTGACTACACATTGTATACATAGTATACAAGCTTTGGAATTTGAAAATGTCTGTTTTTAAATATTAAAGACGATTTTCGCAGTACATTTGTTTTCCCTTGACCCTTAAGCCACTGTTATAGGCTATAGTATAGCACGATGAGTTTTAACAATATGCAACCATTGTATATCGACATGAAATATTAATTAAATCAACTGGCCTGTAGCTGCAATTTTACAATTTTAAAATTCTAAAATTGTATTAACTTGAAACGCCGTGCGTTGCGTTCATAGTCTCTTGTCTATAGGCTATATAGTTTTCCTCCCATAGAGCATATTATAAAGAAAAAGCTTAACGTCAATGCAGTAAGACGGTGATATTTAAACTCAGTAGCCAATACACCTTCCTGAACATGCAACGCGCGATTGCACGTTAAGCGTTTTATAATGGTTTTCTATGGGTGTTGTTCATAATCTGATCTAATGTTTGCCTCTATAACGTATGCTTTATTAATAGGGTAGGCCTATATTATTGTGTACTAAATTTGGTGCTTCAATATCACTCTCATTAAGCGTCTTAAATGCGGAAGAACGCCTGATTATGCTGCCGTTGTCTGTTTTAGCAGAATACTGCCATCTAGTGGTAGCAGGTTTTCTCAGACAGCTGTGTGTGGATCGTGCAAGGCGAAACCCGCGAAATGAAAGTCTCAAAATCCAAATGAATCAAAATAGGATCGACTCAGAAACGAGTCAATGAATGCACGCGTGTCACCTGATCCACACATGCACATCTTCTGTGTTGTATGTGCAAATTATGATACACTAATACAAAGGAAAACATTTGTATTCACAAAAATGTCTCTATTTGTACAAATGGCTTCACATTCATTCAATTTTGAATTTTACACACGCAAGTTGAAAGGCATGGATAAAACATTTCTGCAACATGTATCAAGTTCATTGATAAGTGCGCTTGTACGTGTTAATCATTTTGATACTATAATCATCCCATAAATGTGGCCACAAAGACTCTTCTGATATCATATGCAAAAACAACTGAACGACACAAATAAAGATGTTTCATAATAAAAGATTGATTATTAGTGATTATTGATTTTCGCCATTCTTTCCTGTTTACATTTACATTTATTCATCTGGCAGACGCTTTCATCCGAAGCGACTTGCATTGCATTTAAAGGTACACATTTACATTCTTAAAGAGGCCATATTATGCCCTTTTACAGAGTCTTGATGTTTTCAGGCTCTACTAGAACAGGTTTTCCTGATTGAATGTTGATTATTTTCCTCATATTCTCCATTGTTGCGGCTCCTCTCTTCCCAGTCTGTCAGTAACACTCTGTTTACTTCCTGTCTCTATGAAGCCCCTCCTCCTGAAAAGCACACTGTGCTCTGATTGGTCGGCTGGATCAGTGTGTTGTGATTGGTTGAGCGCTTCGAGTGTGTTTGGGAAATGTCCTGCCCCTTTCCATAACCGCCAGTTTAAAACACTACTAACTAACTCACCCAGGCCCCGCCCCTTTATTCTGCATATGAATTGCTCTTTTGATATTTTTGACCAAAAAAAATGTAAAATAAATAAATAAATAAATATATATATACTTTTTTTTTCCCATGCGAGTGTTAACCTGGTAAAGGTTTTGGCACTTGCTATGTGAAAACAAAACATGGACATGATTCGAACAGATTATGGTTCTGAGAAAAATAGTCACATAAAAATGACGAATTTCCTCTAGTGGAAGCGTTTGGTACTGCAGCCAAACACAATCTGACTAAAGCTCAAATTTTTAACACAACTTGTTTAGATGTATGGCTTTGATTTTCTCACAGTTTTAGAGGAAAATATGTTTTTGAAAATATATATTTCATATAAAAATTGTATTTTTGCACATTTTTCATAACAATAAACATAAAATTCTGTAACTTAAAAAAAAAAATTTACTTAACTTTTTAAAACTTATTTCACTTCAGCAATAACCTCCCAAGTGTCGTCTTTAAACGGAGATCGAACTTCAGTCTGTCGCTCTAAACTAAAGCATTCAAGATTTACGAAATTTATTTTTCAGGTCTATGCTCAAAAAGTGAATAAATGGATTATAAAAACAGCGTAAATATAATTTACTAACATAAAATCCCCTAAAAATACAAAATATGAAATAAAAAAACATTAAACTAAAATATATTTAATTTAAATAAATTTACATTATACATATACATTATACAATATACATTAATTTAAAAACATTTTTAAATAAAGTTCGTGATTTTTGACCGACACGTGAAGAGCACCGGAGGATTAAATGAGGAATATTGTGACGTGTTCGTTCCTGGAAGAAACTCAAGAGACACTGGAGGCGTTTGAGGAGTTCAGAAACACTGACACTGATATAGAGAAGAACTCACTTTCATGCTCGAACAGCAACATCACACACACTAAACACAGATCCACATTACACACACTAAACACAGATCCACATTACACACACTAAACACAGATCCACATTACACACACTAAACACAGATCCACATTACACACACTAAACACAGATCCACATCACACACACTAAACACAGATCCACATTACACACACTAAACACAGATCCACATTACACACACTAAACACAGATCCACATCACACACACTAAACACAGATCCACATCACACACACTAAACACAGATCCACATTACACACACTAAACACAGATCCACATCACACACACTAAACACAGATCCACATTACACACACTAAAGAACGATATAAAAAGCATAATGGTCCCTTTAAGCATAGAGTAAACAGTTTAAGGCCTCAGAGGTAGGACACACTAATGTTGAGACGCGAGGGTGTAATCAAACGCATGACTGTTGTTTCTCATCACACACACAGATCTATCAGGTGTGTCATAAACGCATAACACACAATGTTCTGATGTGCACTGAAATCTCAGTCGTCGTTACAGAGGAATCGAGGTTGCATAAGACACAGTTTTGATGACAAACTGATTGATATTTCCCCAGATCGGTGTCAGAGGAACTAGATCATGACCTGGAGTTCATCATCACCCAGTTTCTCTCAGTGCTGACCGTGGTCATGTGACGAGACGCTGATTCAGCGTGACACGAGTCGGTCAGGAGTGTGTTTCTCGTACAACACTTCACTACTATAGTACGACACATCGCTGAAGAAATCAACTATAGTCACGACAGTTTCCTGAAACTACACCGTCACAAAGTGATCGTTCACACACACTGTTTTCAGACGTCACACACGTGTGGAGTAATAACTACTTTAATAACTCTGTTTGAGACTGAATTAACACTCGATGTTTTGCTATAAATGACGCACATCTGAGGAAAATTTCTCATTTCTCTCAGTTATTTTGCTTTATTTCCTGATTCACTCATAGACTCGTTCTTACACTCGAGCTCGTTCACACACACACACTCTTCACACACTACACTTTACATCTCTTGATCAACTAAAGACGTAAATTACATTTGTGTGTATTATAAATAAAAAGATATAGATTGCACTGAATGTCATTTTGCTTATTTTGCACAAGATAATGATTTATTGAGTCACATGTCATGAAAACAAGAAACTGCTTCTAACTCGAGATCTGTCGCTCACACACACAACTCTGCGATGCGGTTTCGTTTTTAACGATGGTTTCGAGAAACATCGACTGGTTGAACTGCTGATAATGACGGAAATTACGACTATAATTGGCTAACGATGCTTTCAGGAAACACACTCCAGTCTGAGAGCGGCTTCACCAGCTTATGAGTGTGTGCAGGCAAATAAATAATAATTCACAGAGACAAGCCATTCAAAATCACTCCGCTAACAGAAATAAAGCTGAAATCATATAAACAGCAAATAAACGGTAAAGCATGAAACTAGCAACGCCAAAGTAATGGGTTTGATTCCCAGGGAATGCATGAAGCGCCAAACACATGAATCTAAAACGTAAATATTAGATGAAAAACTAATTAGCAAAATATTGATACATACTATAATAATAGTATATAAATAATACTAAAATAACACTGACCAGGAAACAGGAAAATTTTGGCCGATATGGATTACTCCTTATATTTAAAAGAAGATAACCGATATATTGGCCAATAAATCTAAATTTTTATATCATTTTTGAGAGTCTGATTACAAAAAACTGGTCTCCCCATTAAAATCCACGTCCCAAACACACAATTATAAAATATACATAAATAAATGTTCTCATAATAATGTTATGTAGCCGATATGACAGATTTGCGCTGCACATGTTGCACTGAACTGTATTTTCCTTTTTCGAAGTGATTCCAATCATATTTCAAGCAATTCAAAACCATCATGTTGAATCGCATCTGAAGTGTCTCAGCTGAAGGAAATAATCCATTATTTATCAGCTTTAATATATTAGCAAAATGTTCTTATCAGCCCGATAACGAAAACATTAAAAATGAACATATATCTGCTGATACCGATATGGTGACTGATATATATCATCCCTAAATAAAACAAAGTAAACAAGGAAATAAACTGAGCAATTCCAAGAGGGTCCTCGCATCTCGGTGGTTCTAAAATTGCTTACCCACAATGCCGTGGGCCGAAACGGCTCTGGAAAGACCGGAGGATCCTTTCTGCCCAATCTTAGTGCGATTGCCCAGATCCAGGCGACCCAGAAGCTCTCGCACCTCCTGTTGACTGTAAACATGCTGACACACACACACACACACACACACACTTACACAGTTAAAACATTTACACTGAACAAAACTATGGACACATTTAAACGGGAATTCAGAAATCAATATTTTTAACCCAGCCCTATTAACTCGAGAGCAAAGGAGGTTTCAAATATTAGTAAAACTTTACAATAAGGTTCATTAGTTAACTACATTAGTTAATATTAACAATACTTCTTCATTTATCTTTGTTAATTTCAACATTTACTAATACTTTAATAAAATCTTGTTAACATTAGTTAATGCACTGTGAACTAACATGAACAAACATTGAACAGCTGTATTTGTATTAACTAACATTAAGAAAGACAGTCACAAATGTTTTGTTAATGGTTAGTTAATACATTAACTATTGTTTAATAAATTAACATTATTGTAAAGTGTAACCAAAATATTGTTTCCACCACACTAGTGATTTGAATATGCTGTAAATGTCATTTGGTTTCAAGTAGAAACATTAACAAACAACGACCAGTACAGCGACTTAAAGATTGGAGAAATATAAAAATCCCATTAATATAAAATCAGAATTGAATTTATTAGTATGTAACGCCCACTTTTCTCTATCCAATCAAGTCCCGCCTTCAAAAATATGTCAAATTGTGGAAGTAAAATAGGTTGCAAACATCATTTATGTTGACTTGCTTCTAAATAAGTGAAACTGAGTGTGTGTGTGTGTGTGTGTGTGTGTGTGTGTGTGTGTGTGTGTGTGTGTGTGTGTGTGTGTGTGTGTGTGTGTGATGCTCACCTTATCATCAATAATGACCAGATCTCGCGGTTCAGTGCGATCGATCTTCAGGACGCGATGTTTCGTTTGAGCGTTATTACTCCCCACGAGAAAATACCTCTGAGAAAAAGAAAAATTATAATCAATGTCAGTTTTTGACAAGCAACAACCTGAAATCAAACTTACATTTATATTTGCTTAAAAGTCCCACTATGCTTTTTAATGTTGTTTATGTGTCTATTTGGTGTTTTTAATATGCTTTAAGACAAATCATGTGTAAATTCATAAGTCGACAGCATTGCTGAGTATTTTCTGCTTAAACTGCAGTGAACCAAAGACAGTCTCAAAAACACTGAAATCGCTGGTGTTTCTGACGTCACAAACTACCTTGACCAATCAGATCAACGTGTGATCGTCAACCAGTGGATCTCTGAGTGAGTGGAGGCGGGGCTCATTTGCATATTATAAAGCATTCACAGGCAAATTTGCTTTATGTTTTTCCCCGGTGTAGAAATCGGTCTCATATAAATGTCAGGAATCATGAATCCTGCTGCATTTCAATATCCACGATCACTGGATCTTTGGTGAGTTAAGGAACACTACATCGAGTCCAACCTTTAGTTTAAACTGATAATCGGTCGTTTTACTCGCGTTTTCACAGTTTCTCCAATTAAATCCAGTCAGTCAGCAGCTCTTCTGACACTCAGTCCGGTTTAGGGAGTGTGTTCCCGTGGAAAAGTGATATCAATGCATTCCCTCTATTTAAAAAGCAGGGCTCTCAAGTGTGACTCATTGAGCGTGACAGTCACTCATTTCGGTCTTTTGTCACGCACTCCCGCCACACATTGTATTTCTCACGTGGAAAAACTATTTATAATATATTTAATATGCCACAGCGCCCAACATGTCTCTGGAATCAAGCGCGTCTCCCCTGGAGTTCTTACTCGAGCCCGATGATCCAATCAAAGAAAAGAAAGGGCTACACAATAGCCAATCAGAAAATAGCACTATTGTATCTGGGTAAGATTTAACGCAACAACCAATGAAAAAAAAGCATATCCTGGAATTGTTCACGTGATTCTGCTACAACATCTTCCAAAATTTTCGTTCACCTAGTGATGGGCGATACCACTTATTTTGTTTTCGATACGATACCGATACTTTCAAGCCCAGCATCGTCGATACCGATACGATACCTCTAAACTGAACTTTTACATTTGAAAATTTCTTCAATTATTTAATTACTAAGTTTAAAATGGGTAATGATTAAACATTATATTTGAAAGGCATTTTAACATTCAATATGCCTTAATTGGAATTGATTAGATTATATTTGTATTTACACATGGTTAAAATGTTTACTTGTAGTGGTAACCATGGAAATCTACTAAATATTACAGGCCTATTTGAACTATGGTCCCTGTATTCATAAGGGACTGCCAGTGACAGGCTGTTGACCCAATCAAATGTAACGTTTTTATTCTGACAGTGTATGATTTATATTGAAACTAGTTACAGAATAGAACATCTGTATGAACTTTTAACATTCAATTTAATTGCACAAACTATGTAGCTACAATTTGTTTATTGTGAAATAGCTCAAATATATATTTTTCTGTCATGGTTTGAATCACTGATCTATCTAATGATACTATATAGATTAGTGGTTTGAATGCATTGTTGGCAGTGTGTGAACGCTCTCTGTGATTGATTGGTTCTGACTTGCAGTGTTTGCGTGTGTTCAGATCGGCAGGGAAGTGGTTCTATTCAAGTGTCCAATTCAGTGCATATTGTACGCATTAGATTTCTGCTCAAATAAACAAAATCACTGGTAAAAAAACCCTGTAGTATCGATATTTTTATTTGAGTATCGATACGCCCATCACTACAGAGGAAACCACAGAGTAACTCATGATCTCCTGTTTTAATGTTACAACAAATTCACAACTTGTTTGACACAATGACAACTTGTGTTTATGACAACAATGACAACAATGAATGTTTGCCAGATAATTAGCATCAGTTTTTCACAAATATCTGTAACTTCCCTGACAACATCTGCTCAGAACAAGTAGTCTAGGTCTAGTCATATTTTCGTTACCACACGATGACTGACATATTGTCATGAAAAACCCAATTCCCAAGATTTAAAATAATACTTTTATGTTATGAACTATATTTCGTACATGTTCTCGTAAGATCCAGTAGATTATCAAACATTCAGTGTGTTGAAGAGTTATTGAGTGAATACAAAGAAAGAAAAACAGTTTGCTCTTGATTTGGACAGATTTCCAGGTAAGACACACTAAAGCTCGCAGCGAGAAGGAAACATCGTGAGAAGAACACAGTGAACGAGGATAAAGACAGACAGTCTCTTAACACGTTCTCACATTATTACAGTCTATGAATGTGCAACTGCGCCCGGTCTGTCCTGTTCTGTGCTTTAATGCTGAAAACACAGGTCAAACACAGCATTATACTCAAGTAGATTCACACCGTACAGCACTGACTGACTAGGTCTGCACAGTAAATTATGCGTTTTATTATTACATAACATAAAAAAATCACATTTAGCCAGTCAGATCAAATACAACATTGGGACGGCAGTTTTAATTGAGAGATTATTTGACTATTAACTATTCATTCAATGTGAATTAATAAGCGAATAAAAAAATATGTTGATTAAAATATACACTATAAACTCTAATCTAAATAAAACAGTTCATGGCATGTTATATCAGCTGTTAATATTTTCTTTCCTATAATTATTATTAGACATACTTAGTTGCACAAAACTATACAAATACTTATCAAATCTTATTAAAATAGCTCTTTCTGAGCAGAAACACTGAATCTGACATGTTTAATGCCAGCTAAACACTGCCATCTAGTAGCACAGGGTAATATTTCACAAATATTAAATAATAATAATAATAATAAAGAGGACCTGTTGTGCTTTTGTCCATGTTCATCTTGCTTTAGTGTGTGATAAGGTCCTGTTAGTTATTATTAACTGATGTATTAACTCACAATGAGCAATATATTCATTAGAGTAATTTTGTTAACATTAGTTTATTCTTAGTTTATCTGATCCATTAAATAATATTAACAGATACAACTTTTGATTTCAATAATGTATTGGTAAATGTTGATATTAATTAATATTAATAAATGCTTTAAAAGTATTATTCATAGTTAGTTCATGTGAACAAGTGAAAACTTATTGTAAAGTGTTACCAAATGTGGAAGTAAATGTTGAAAAGAACATTAATATTAATAATAACAATTGGTGTTAACTAATGAAACTTTATTGTAAAGTGTTACTGTTCAAATTGTGTTCATTGTTACTAAATTACAAGATGCAACGCTGATTATTGTGAGTTTCTTGAATGTTTTGGTTTTTATTTTGGCAACAGGACGCCTGTAGAGTTTAAAGGGTGCGCCCTACACTCGATCACATGACCAACTCGATCACATGACCAACTCGATCACATGACCACCGAGTGCCGTTGAGCGCATATTGAGACAAAAGAGAAAAAATATATAGTCAGAATCACATTATTGCTCTGTCCTGTTGCTCAGCATGAGCTTGTCGGGAATGTCTCCGCTGTGATTGGTCAGTACTGTGGGCGTGACACAAGTTTTTTTTTTTTGCTATTGGTTAAAGAGGACCTATTATGCTTTTTGTCCATATTCATCTTACTTGTGTTTTAATGTTGCTGTTTGAGCCTGAAAAAGTCAGTTCTCTATATCAGTGTCAGTGTTTCTGAACTCCTGAAACACCTCCATTGTATTCTTGAGCTTTCTTCGGGAATGAACACGTCACAATATTCCTCATTTAAATAATTAATACACAGAATACAGGGGCGGGGCCTGGTTGAGTTAGTTAGTAGTAGGGATGTGCGACAGTAGTACGATCGATCAAGAAAACGATGATTGTCGTGACTTTAAAAATGTACATTATTTTTCTGTACATTTCTGTACATAGGTCTGATTGGTTATTGCTGCATTAGGGCGGTGCCTGAGGTCTGATTGGTTATTGCTGCATTAGGGCGGTGCCTGAGGTCTGATTGGCTATTGCTGCATTAGGGCGGTGCCTGAGGTCTGATTGGTTATTGCTGCATTAGGGCGGTGCCTGTGGTCTGATTGGTTATTGCTGCATTAGGGCGGTGCCTGTGGTCTGATTGGTTATTGTTTCATTAGGGCGGTGCCTGAGGTCTGATTGGTTATTGCTGCATTAGGGCGGTGCCTGTGGTCTGATTGGTTATTGCTGCATTAGGGCGGTGCCTGAGGTCTGATTGGTTATTGCTGCATTAGGGCGGTGCCTGTGGTCTGATTGGTTATTGCTTCATTAGGGCGGTGCCTGAGGTCTGATTGGTTATTGCTGCATTAGGGCGGTGCCTGAGGTCTGATTGGTTATTGCTGCATTAGGGCGGTGCCTGAGGTCTGATTGGTTATTGCTGCATTAGGGCGGTGCCTGAGGTCTGATTGGTTATTGCTGCATTAGGGCGGTGCCTGAGGTCTGATTGGTTATTGCAGCATTAGGGCGGTGCCTGAGGTCTGATTGGTTATTGCTGCATTAGGGCGGTGCCTGTGGTCTGATTGGTTATTGTTTCATTAGGGCGGTGCCTGAGGTCTGATTGGTTATTGCTGCATTAGGGCGGTGCCTGAGGTCTGATTGGTTATTGCTGCATTAGGGCGGTGCCTGAGGTCTGATTGGTTATTGCTGCATTAGGGCGGTGCCTGAGGTCTGATTGGTTATTGCTGCATTAGGGCGGTGCCTGTGGTCTGATTGGTTATTGCTGCATTAGGGCGGTGCCTGAAGTCTGATTGGTTATTGCTGCATTAGGGCGGTGCCTGAGGTCTGATTGGTTATTGCTGCATTAGGGCGGTGCCTGAGGTCTGATTGGTTATTGCTGCATTAGGGCGGTGCCTGAGGTCTGATTGGTTATTGCTGCATTAGGGCGGTGCCTGAGGTCTGATTGGTTATTGCTGCATTAGGGCGGTGCCTGTGGTCTGATTGGTTATTGCTGCATTAGGGCGGTGCCTGTGGTCTGATTGGTTATTGCTGCATTAGGGCGGTGCCTGAAGTCTGATTGGTTATTGCTGCATTAGGGCGGTGCCTGAGGTCTGATTGGTTATTGCTGCATTAGGCGTGCCTGGGTCTGATTGGTTATGCTGCATTAGGTGCGGTGCCTGAGTCTGATTGTTTTGCGCATAGGCGTGCCTGAGGTCTGATTGTATGCGCATTAGGGCGGTGCCTGAGGTCTGATTGGTTATTGCTGCATTAGGGCGGTGCCTGAGGTCTGATTGTGCATATGGCGTGCTGAGTTGATGGGCTTATTGCTGCATTAGGCGTCTGAGTATTGGTTATTGCTGCATTAGGCGGTGCCTGAGGTCTGATTGGTTATTGCTGCATTAGGGCGGTGCCTGAGGTCTGATTGGTTATTGCTGCATTAGGGCGGTGCCTGAGGTCTGATTGGTTATTGCTGCATTAGGGCGGTGCCTGTGGTCTGATTGGTTATTGCTGCATTAGGGCGGTGCCTGAGGTCTGATTGGTATTGCTGCATTAGGGCGGTGCCTGAGGTCTGATTGGTTATTGCTCATTAGGGCGGTGCCTGAGGTCTGATTGGTTATTGCTGCATTAGGGCGGTGCCTGAGGTCTGATTGGTTATTGCTGCATTAGGGCGGTGCCTGAGGTCTGATTGGTTATTGCTGCATTAGGGCGGTGCCTGAGGTCTGATTGGTTATTGCTGCATTAGGGCGGTGCCTGAGGTCTGATTGGTTATTGCTGCATTAGGCGGTGCCTGAGGTCTGATTGGTTATTGCTGCATTAGGGCGGTGCCTGAGGTCTGATTGGTTATTGTTCATGCTTAGGGCGGTGCCTGAGGTCTGATTGGTTATTGCTGCATTAGGGCGGTGCCTGAGGTCTGATTGGTTATTGCTGCATTAGGGCGGTGCCTGAGGTCTGATTGGTTATTGCTGCATTAGGGCGTGCCTGAGGTCTGATTGGTTATTGCTGCATTAGGCGGTGCCTGAGTCTGATTGGTTATTGCTGCAATTAGGGCGGTGCCTGAGTCTGATTGGATTATTATGCCGTGATGCATTGCATTAGGGCGGTGCCTGAGGTCTGATTGGTTATTGCTGCATTAGGGCGGTGCCTGAGGTCTGATTGGTTATTGCTGCATTAGGCGGTGCCTGAGGTCTGATTGGTTATTGCTGCATTAGGGCGGTGCCTGAGGTCTGATTGGTTATTGCTGCATTAGGGCGGTGCCTGAGTCTGATTGGTTATTGCTGCATTAGGGCGGTGCCTGTGGTCTGATTGGTTATTGCTGCATTAGGGCGGTGCCTGAGGTCTGATTGGTTATTGCTGCATTAGGGCGGTGCCTGAGGTCTGATTGGTTATTGCTGCATTAGGGCGGTGCCTGAGGTCTGATTGGTTATTGCTGCATTAGGGCGGTGCCTGAGGTCTGATTGGTTATTGCAGCATTAGGGCGGTGCCTGTGGTCTGATTGGTTATTGCTGCATTAGGGCGGTGCCTGAGGTCTGATTGGTTATTGCTGCATTAGGGCGGTGCCTGAGGTCTGATTGGTTATTGCAGCATTAGGGCGGTGCCTGAGGTCTGATTGGTTATTGCTGCATTAGGGCGGTGCCTGAGGTCTGATTGGTTATTGCTGCATTAGGGCGGTGCCTGAGGTCTGATTGGTTATTGCTGCATTAGGGCGGTGCCTGAGGTCTGATTGGTTATTGCTGCATTAGGGCGGTGCCTGAGGTCTGATTGGTTATTGCTGCATTAGGGCGGTGCCTGAGGTCTGATTGGTTATTGCTGCATTAGGGCGGTGCCTGGTCTGATTGTATGCATAGTTGCTGATTGGTTATTGCTGCATTAGGGCGGTGCCTGTGGTCTGATTGGTTATTGCTGCATTAGGGCGGTGCCTGAGGTCTGATTGGTTATTGCTGCATTAGGGCGGTGCCTGAGGTCTGATTGGTTATTGCTGCATTAGGGCGGTGCCTGAGGTCTGATTGGTTATTGCTGCATTAGGGCGGTGCTGGGTCTGTTGGTATCTGATTGGGTTATTGTTCTGCATTAGGGCGGTGTCTGTGGTCTGATTGGTTATTGCTGCATTAGGGCGGTGCCTGAGGTCTGATTGGTTATTGCAGCATTAGGGCGGTGCCTGAGGTCTGATTGGCTATTGCTGCATTAGGGCGGTGCCTGTGGTCTGATTGGTTATTGCTGCATTAGGGCGGTGCCTGTGGTCTGATTGGTTATTGCTGCATTAGGGCGGTGCCTGAGGTCTGATTGGTTATTGCAGCATTAGGGCGGTGCCTGAGGTCTGATTGGCTATTGCTGCATTAGGGCGGTGCCTGAGGTCTGATTGGTTATTGCTGCATTAGGGCGGTGCCTGTGGTCTGATTGGTTATTGCTGCATTAGGGCGGTGCCTGAGGTCTGATTGGTTATTGCAGCATTAGGGCGGTGCCTGAGGTCTGATTGGCTATTGCTGCATTAGGGCGGTGCCTGAGGTCTGATTGGTTATTGCTGCATTAGGGCGGTGCCTGTGGTCTGATTGGTTATTGCTGCATTAGGGCGGTGTCTGTGGTCTGATTGGTTAGCGTTATAAACGCCGGTCGAAATAAAGTGAAACTATGGATTTGAAAGTGCGCAGTGATCCCTGGAATCACTTTAATCGTGAAAAATACATTTAAGAGCAAGATGTGCAGTGCTAAATGGCCATATACATAACATTTTAACTAGAGCAGGATTGTGATAGAATATTGAGCTTCAGTTTCCCGTGTTTCAGCATTGTTGTTACGGGAACAGAGCATCCATGATATTATTAAAGTCCCCCGTAGTCAATAATTTTACCCCTTAAAACTCATCTTTGATCACCAAAATGACATATTTAAACAATTCTTTATGCCTTAAAATAACTTGAATGTAACTCGACACCCTTGACTCATTTAGTATGCGCGGTTCTACTAGGTTCTAGTAGGCGTGTTTAGACCTGTATTTTGAAATAGTGATGAACATGAAAAATCATGAAAGAAGGGTGGAAACCTCAGTTTGTTTTCATGCCAAGAGTTCAAAAGATAGCATCCATTCAATTATTTTAGATAATTTTTTTAAATATAAAGAAAAAAATTATAGATTCACCATTTGTGATGTGGCAGCAAGCTATAACGCACATACTTGTTCTTTTTGTGTTTCTTAGAGGTTGAATTCATATAAAAATCTGCCAAACTTCTCATATTACTTTTGAATAGGATGTCTACTTCATAAATTGTATGAAAATTGTGGAAATAATGGTTCATATCAGTCAAAACACATATGGAAATGGAGGCGCCCTTATATGTGCATTAATGGAGTCTGGTGTTCATCTAGTGGAAGAGTTTGGTACTGCGCCCAAACAAAATCTTACTGAAAGCTCCGCTTTTGAGATATCAACCTAAAATTTGAAACACAACTTGTTCAGATTTTAGGCTTTGATTTTTTTTGCAGTTTTAGAGTCGTCCAGGTTTTGAAAATAAATATTTTAAATAAAATATGAATAATTAATTTTTTTACATTGTACATTTTCATAAACTCAAACTTCTATAACTTTTTTTCCGTTTCACTTTCTTAATTTATTTCACTTCTACAAAAATCTGCCAAATGTCTTCTTTACAACGAGACCAATCTTACGTCTATATTCCAAAGCATTCTTGAATTACAACCATTCAAGTTCGAAATGTGCATTTTCATGTATATTCAAAAAAAGCGGGGTGACAGTTAACAAGTTAAGCAGAAAATACTCAGCTATGCTGTCGTCGACTTATGAATTTACACATGGTTTGTCTTAAAGCATATTAAAAACACCACATAGACACACAAACAACATTAAAAGCTTGATTTACACCACAGGGGGAATTTAAAAATCCAGCAGTGTTACTTTTTCTCGTCATATTTTTCTCAAAAGTAGGTTTACGTTTTTATTAAAATAGTTCCTCAACATGGCTTCAAAAACACACAGGGATTTCTGGTGTATGTATATTCATATTCATATATGCATGAGCTGCTGATCTGATTCACAATCGCATTATATGCTATTCCCAGTATTTAAAAGTCCATAGCAAATCTATTTATCCCTCAATAATAATAAATAAAATGTGACTTACAGCTCTGGTCTCGTAAAGCACCAGTTTCTGAACTCCTCCAATCACAGCGGCTGTCAGAGGCATGATGATGATGATGATGATGATGATGATTATTGATGATGATGATGATGATGATGATGCTTCCGTCCAATCAGTGACCCTTCAGACAGTAAACATACAGATGAGACACAGACATCAGAGGAATCCAGCACACACATATATATAGCTATATATATTATATAGCTTTATATTCTGAAACTTTTGTATTATGGCTACAGATCACAAGTTCAACTTCAGAATCTGCAAATAACCATTTAATAATTAATCATGAATACTGTATTTTTATTTAGTACTGCCCCCCCCCCCCCCCCCTGAATAGCTGATTCCACATAGAAGACGTTCCATATTTAGTTTAAAGATCTAACTTTATAATTTAGCCTGCTCTTTAGAAGCTACATAATATATTTAATATAATATAATACCGTATTTAATATTATTATGTTTTCCAGAAGAAAAAATAAGAACAATTTACACTGATTAATTATCCAGCAAGGACCACAACTGTACTGAATGACAAATTAAAAAGAGGATGTACAATTGTATAGATTATAATAATATTCATAAAAGGCCATTCCAATGATAATAAGTTCATTAACTTAATGTCATTCTTCATAAATCTCAAAGATATAAATAAATAATAATAGAGATTTTAAAAAATAATAATAAAGTCGATTTCACTCCAATTAACAATAAAGGTTGGGTCTTAGTGAATTCATGTTTACATATAGATATATATAATATGATAATCCAGTAATCTAATATGAACATGAGAAGAAAGGTCTCGTTTAAATGTTTACTGCGTTTAAGGGCTGTTTACTGCCTTGTATTTTAAAAAATGAGACGCTTTCTAAATGACAGAATGATAACAAGAGCCAAATAAATAATACTTACAATCAGAGGACGCCAACATGAGTGTCGATATTTGAGAAACATTGTGCATAAAAAAACGCTACACTGAGTCATGTGACTGTCATGCAGTGCAGCTGAGACGGAGTCTCTGCAGGGACAAATACCAAGAACGCGAAAGCGATTTAAAAAAACAAAACAACCTGCGACTTCTAACCAGCATAGACTGTAAAGCTTCTAACAGGCGCGGGCTCGTTTGAATGTCTATTTTGTGAGTATGAAAAAAATTCAGTTGTTTTGCTGATTTTTATTTTGTTGTAGTGTTAGATAAATAAGTTAACATGACATAGATGTCCATTTCCTGAAAGAAATAGTGTAAAGGTATTTTACATTTCTGAAGACCTGGTAACCGCGAAAACGTACCGCTTTGATCCAAAATGTTGTGGGTGGTTGTCAAGGCGTCGCTAAGGTGTTCCGGTGTTTTTTAGAGTGTTGCTATTCAGTTTTTAATGTTTTCTGACTAGTTGTTTGATCTTTGCTATGACTATGACTTTTGAATGAAAAAACAAAAACATCGGGTTTTTTTTCACTGGTCAATTTTTAGATTTTGGGATATTTGACTTCAATAACGTCTTCTTTCAGACTTGTGGTGAAAAAAAGTCCGACATACACATTTAGGTCTTTATTTTACTTCACTTTGTCTGTTTGCGTCTTTAAATTTCTCATACATTCTTCAAAAGTTGGCGTTTTAAATCATCCTGCTGCTCCGCGATCGCGATCTGCATCGTCATCACATACACAGTTAGAAAGCTCTCTCTCCTGCCTAATTTATATAACATTGTATTCCAAAAAACATGGCAAAATAATTTAAAGTAACACTATGTAGTTTTTCAACCTTAATAATATATTTCCAAGACCCTTGTGATGGTACATCGACTTAAAATAAGTTAAATGACTCGTCTGCCGTCGCCTGACGGGGTCTGTATCGCTTTTACTGGCACTATGTAACTTCGGGGTTCGGGTAGGAACCCAACCACAAAAAGAACTACAAAACTCGACTGCTTTACGTCAAGCGCTACAATAGTCATTATTTCGTTTTTCTTCGTTTCTGATGTCACAATACATCATCCTTTCATGAAATCATGTAACATACTCTACCTTGTCTGTGGACATCGTTCATTCTAAAGCCGGTGCTGGGTAAACAGCGAGTGTGCGTGCAATGGTAGGCTAAATTATTTACGACAGCGGCAATGGACAATTTCGTTTCCAACCAGTAGAGCGACCGAAGAGGAAAAGTTACTAGGTGTTACTTTAAGGCTATTGACTAGGGTGACCAAACGTCCTGTTTTCCCAGGACATGTCCTGTTTTCACGTCCTGGCCTGGCCGTCCTGTCTGTTTTTTAAAAAGTGATGAAAATGTCCTGGTTTTCATTATTTTTCATTGGGCCATTAAGCGTGTACTTTAAATACACGCTTGCCTTTGCACACAAAACATATGACTTTGGCTTCACCCCGTCTTGTTATAATCATCGCGTTCCTCAATCCGCAGCGTCAAGCACAGAGCACATCAGAATACAGAGGCCTGTGTGTGTGTGTGTGTTCATCGCAGCCTCATTGGTCTGTCACTGCTTGTCAATGTCAGAATATTTGAAATGACCAATCAAATCAAAGTAGGCGGACTTTACACGTTCACAGAATTTTAGCAGTGTGACGCTTCAGATGATTCAGTTTACGGTCAAGTGCGAGGTAAGATGTAAGTAGCTAACAGCGTAAAAAAAAAGAAAAAAAAGCCCAAATGTCAGGATCCGTGTAAAGCAGAATGCATGAACTGCAAAGTTGGCACGTGTCAGTGTTAAGGTGCTAGCGACCTAGAAGCCCACATAAAGAACGTATAGGCTAAGAGAACATCAGGAGGATTCAAATAGTTTTTTTTTACTGAAATAGTGTAGTAGAATTTTTATTTTATTTTAGTAGTAGATTTTTAACCTATGCTATGGCCATGAAAATAAATAGTGTCATGTAAAAGGTTTTAAAAGCTAAACTTTTTTTTAAATAGTAGGCTATTCTATTGTTGCGGGCCAAACATTGAATGGAAAGGATGTATTACTTTATGTATTAAAGTACAATAATATAGTTGCAAGGTTGTGAATGCATTTGTCAAGTATTTTGTGATGCATTCTCCCCCAAACCACGCCCCCACCCCTTAACCACGCCTCCCCAAAAAATCACGCCCCGCCCATCAACCACGCCCCCCGTCCTGTTTTCTGAAAACTAAAATATGGTCACCCTACTATTGACAGAATATTCTGATTTACAGGATAACAAAAGTAGAAATCTATAAATCCCTCTGTATTTTTTTCCCATCTAATATGTGAACACAATGAAAAAATAATTTTGAACCTGGCTTTATCCAAAACTCAGATATCGTTTTTTTTTTAACAAATAAGCATATTTAATTAGATAATGCCTATTTTGCATATTTAAACATTAAATTACAGAAAACCTGTAATACATTTTTTTCTCATCTTTATGTGGGTAATCAAATGGGAAAGTTTCATGGTGATATCTGCTAGTTAAAAAAATTACCCTATTCACGGGTGTTCGCCTTAAATGCTGGAATATGGGCCGTTGGCCCTGTCCCAAATGGCACACTCCGGACTTGTGTACTTCCTCAGAGTCCACACTTCGGTGACGTCATGTAGTGCAGACCTAATAGGGCCCTTAGCGCGAGTCCGCGAGGGCGCATTGAGAGGTATTTTTGGGACAGACTCGATCGTCACGCCGGAAACAGGAACTCATTCCTCATACCTGTGAAAGCCTTATCCCACCCTCTCCATCCATACGGTGCTGAATAAACTTAAATGTTAACTCATCAGTCCCTTTATTAGAAAAATATCACAAATATCATTAAAAAAAAAATTACAGTCTTTAGCATCGAAAAAATATTTATTTTATTTTCCCAAATCTTATGTCCATGTGAACTACACAGCCTGCTTTTACAGTTCGATATTTGTATATGCCAGAATAGATGTCATGGTTATGTAAATGATAAATACAGTTGTACATAATCATACATAATGTTCAATTTTAACACAAAATGAAAATAAGTTTAAGAAAAATGTATAGGTTTCAATATTCATACTACGTTTATATGACTCAGTAAAGCCATGACATTCGGTTCGAACTATTTATGTAATGAATCATAATGCACGCAATGTACGCCTATGTCATAAAAACCATAATGATACTCTTAAATATTCTCTTCTCAGCCATGTTTACAGTCCGTGAGCGAAATCTCCTCCCATCCGTTTTCTGATTGGCATTTCGCAAGGATTCCTGGGTAGTTAAAGTGCGTGGAGCCTGCATCTATGCGGGCTTCGCGGAAGACCGCTTCAAGGGCACAAAGGGGGCGCTGCTGAGCACACTTCAGAGCGTTAACATGATGAATGGGACGGCCTACGGACTCGTAGACTCGGCGAGCACGCGCAATTTAAGTCCACGAGACCGAAAGTCCGCATGAAGTGCGCCATTTGGGACTGGGCCGTTACCGTTACCACAGCCGTTACTCACTGGTCACGCGATAACTTCCTGTTTAAAAAGCCCGCTCTTCAGTTATGTAACTGTTACGCTTTAAAGTCGGTGGATTAGGATTGGGTCAATATATTTATCGTCCAGATGGTAAAAATGTTCTGGAAGTGAGGGTATCGCTGTAGTTCGGGGGGGGCACAGGGGCCCACAGAGAAGATCCATCGGTATCCGCGAGCCCGATCTTGGGTTCCATATATTCCACTTAGTTTCCCACTTTCCCAGCGTTCTGATTCGTCCGTCCACTTGCTTGTCCATCCCTATATGGTCATGATGTGAGGTTTGTCATTGGTCCTTCTCGAAAGTACCACAAAGCCTGCATCCTGATTGGCCGGATGGGCGGGACCGCTACGGAGCGCGTTGGACGAAGTGTGAGAGGTTGGTCAACAGAACTACGCAGTGCTTTGAACATTTTAACCAGATTCAATTACGGATCAACTGATTTTTTAATAATTTGTTTGTTTTATTTTTGTGCGTGCTTCAAACGTGCATAAAGTAAGAGGTAAGGGCGAACACATGTTTGCATTTTTATTTTTCGTATTTACATTTACTCCAAATGTCATGGTTGAAATATGATCATGAATTTTAATATGAAGCAATGGCTTTGTTGTTCATTTATTTTCTTGAGCTATAGTTAAAAAAACATGGTTAATTTGCCGCGATTCTGTGTGGTTTTGTAAGATTTTATGTGGCTCAAATTAATATTTTGACAAAATAAAAGCATAATGCCACACATTTTCCTTACTAGTTAAGCAATGGTAGTTTGTGGTTACTGTACTGTTGTTGTACTGTGTTATTTTAATAATTAATATATCGTTACTTTAGTAAAACTGATTCATTTTTGCAAGGCTGTGGTTGCCTGTGACTCATTATTTTATTAATATTTTCATTAATTTAAAGTATTCCATTCGATTCACGTTTATTTATATATTGCTTTTCACTATACACAGTTTCAAAGCAGTTTTACATAAAATGCAAGTTTAGATTACAAGATATATTGATATATATTACCTGTTGTCAGAAGTGACTGTCATTTTAATGTCCATGTCAAGGATAATACAAATCATGCAGTTAACAAACATCATGTATTCATTTAGACAGAAGCAATGAACTCTCTAAAGCAATTATTACAGGTGTTGATCATAATGATTACAATATAAAGAAAATTTGACCGTTTTGAATTGATTGTCATTTGTGTGTGTGTGTGTCTTGAGTCTGTCCGTCCATCAACGGGAGCGTGAGGAAGGAGACGCCCCAGCCTGGCATCAGCGAGTGCCGGGTTCGAGAGGAGACTGGCACACCGGCCCTGGAAGACCTGATGCGAGTAGGCTTCGGCAAATTTGCCAGCATGACCTTCAAGGACCTTTTATGAGGCATTGGATCGGGACAGAAAAGGATATGGTTTACATGTCTAAAAGGCCTTACACACCGGGCCGAATATCAGCTTGCGTTATTCGTCAGCGTCTTTCAGTGCGTTTTTTGTGTTTACACCCAAGCGATTTCCGCTGACGATGAGCCGAGTGAACATGCAAATTCATTCACTGACATTAGATGGCGCCTCATGTAAAACAGAAATACCCCGGTACACAAAATGGCGTTGCGCAACTTTGCGCTTCTGACACTCGCTTGTCACTCAGAAGAAGAGAGCAAGTTTGTCTGCACCTTCTTTGTCTTATTTCTTCCCGGCAGTGTATCTCGCACGCGAAATTCGTCCCGGTGTGAACAGGCGCGTTTGTGACGTTCGTTCGTGACCTTTTCAACGTAATTGCGTATCACGTAACTGTTTTATTTATTCTTGAAATGAGCGATGGTTTGGCTAGATAAGACCCTTATTCATCGTCTGGTATCGTTTAAAGCCCTTTGAAGCTGCACTGAAACTGTCATTTGGACCTTGAACCGTTTGGGTCCCATTGAAGTCCATTATATGGAGAAAAATCCTGGAATGTTTTAATCAAAAACCTTCATTTCTTTTCGACTGAAGAAAGAAAGACATGGACATCTTGGATGACATGGGGGTGAGTAAATTATCAGCAAAAGTTTTTAAAAAAAGTGAACTAATCCTTTAAGAATTTGTTGTGTTGGAGCTTGATTTAATTGTGTGTGTCCCTCCTTTTCAGCTTCACCAAGTGGGCTAGGACGCAGGAAGCCAGACCGGGAACCAAAATGGATGTTCTGCAGATCTACATCAGGAGAAGAGATGCTGAGAGGATGGTGTAGTGGATTTTTCCCTAAACCTAACAACCCAACGTTTGTTTTCAAAACTGTGAAACTCACCGAGTGGTTAGTGGTGTTCGTTGATGATTAAAAACAAGTAGCGAAATACAGTTTATGTCGTGTTTTATTTGACATTTTGTAAAATCGCATGATTTCTGTTGGAGGACTCATTGCAAAAACTCGTGCAATAAAACACGACAGAAACTGTATTTCGCTACTTGTTTTTAATCATCAACGAACACCACTAACCACTCGGTGAGTGTCACAGTTTTGAAAACGAACGTTGGGTTGTTTTAAGCACATGTTTGTGCATGCCCATAGACAGCCACTCTGAAGCGCTCAGAGGCGATTCTAAAAGAGTCAAAAAGTCGAGACAGGACCCATCGTCAACATTTCAACTTCATGTCCACCGCTCTAGCTCATCCAAAACACACTAGAACATAGACTCAAAGTGATAAATACCCGAATTATCCTTTAATAAAGAAACTGTCTTTTTAGAGCTGCTTCAAAGTAGAATGTGATTGATCATATATGCATATGATGTATATTTTTAATGAATTTTGAATTGTTACGGTAATGTTCAAGACATTTTGGCATTTCTTCCAAAACCTTGGTTCTTGGTTCATTCTTTTAAGATCTTAGAAGACGTATGATAATGTCAAGAATGTTTTATTAGTCTTTCAGTACTAAAGAAGATTCAGAGTTATCTTTAACAGTGCTTAAATCGGCTGAAGAAACATCGGGATGGTAAATGCGATCATTGGGAATCCTTGCAACATTTTTTCTTTGCTTGGAAGCAGAGCATCTCTTCCTCTTACTTCTTTCAACCCAAGTTGAAGGTGTGAAATCTGCAGTGAGACGCTAATGCGAGACTGACAGGAGAAAGTCTCAGGCGGTGATATAGCTACTTCTAAAACATTTGAGCTACAGGCTGATAAAGGCGACCGGTGGACAGTCAAAGTGTCATTTCTTTCTATTACATTATGGTTGGCTCATAAATGTACAAATGAAAACTCTATCTTAAAGATTTTCTTAAGTAAAAACCAAGTGGCAACATTCTAATCTGATAAATGAAGCTTACCCGGAAGTGCGATAAACTGCAGTACATGTAAACTCCTCTAGGGGTCGGTTCCAGAAGGGAGCAAATGTCCATAGACCCCATGTTAAAATCCCTGTTTTCACAGCATAAACTCATGTTTTTACAGGTTGGTCCCATTGACTTTTATTGTATTTTTCGATAGGTTCCGAGTGCCTGACAACTGTGAGGGGGGTGATTTTTTTCTAACTCGTTAGTTTACATTGTATTTAGATATAAAATGTATGACAAATAAGGGCGTGGTTAACTTTGATTGACAGCGTGATTGACAGCTGATAACGGGCTGCGCCGAGTGGAATTCCTGTACTTTGACGTCTCGGCCATGATCTGACCCAACACATCACACCACCTCTGTGTCCTTTCTGAAAAGATTTTCCAAGATGGCGCCGCCCATACCCCCATAAACGGCCTCAAAACCGTTCTTCAGAAAGACTATGAGTGACGTCACAGACGCTTTGTCCATATTTTTTGCAGTCTATGGTAAAAACCTACACATAGCCCCTTTAAGTCTTTCTGTGCTTTATGCCATCTCATTCTCTTTCCTTCCCTGTTGTCTTATTGCCCTTTTTCTAGAGGCAGTACAAATGATTTACAAAATGAAAGTAGCCTACAAATGAAGAATTTGGTCCAAACACACCTCTGATTCTCCTGAATTTGCCACATATAACACACATGGGATTGATGGTGATTATTTTACTTTTACTTAAAAGTATATATTAAAATAAGTAATAATTGTTCATAAATATTCTAATTGGTCAAACAGAAAAAAAGCTGACAAGCACTGACAATTACATTTTTTTAATGAAGTCTCAGAAATCTTAAACTGTATTGATCCTTTTCACTAAATACTCTAACAATTGCAGAAAATAGTCATGAATGTTTAAACTGACGTTTAGAGAAATACAACGATTGACAAATATGATATCCAGTCATATTTCGCCTGCATCTATAACTACTTCAGTTTAGTTCAGCGATACACCACAAGTAAGACAACCTTTCAGTCTCAACTCTAGCATAGTTTAGTTTTGAACATCGACATTTATGATGTTTCTTTAACAGTTTGATCTGTCAGATGATGCTCGAGAGAAAGTTGTATTCCTGAATGCAGCGAAAAGCGTTTGTCCTGCAATTACGAGGCAAGAAATTCATTTAGCCTATGTAAAGACATTTTTTGACAAGTTTTGTTTGTGGTGCGTGAATATTAAAATACATAATTCTCGTTTTCGCTCTGTGTTTTCAGGTACTAAAGAAAACGAATTAACCGAGATAACGACGCACATTTGTCAACCAAGACAGCGAAAACAACGCATGGTAAGTCAATTTCAACTATTTTATACATTAGTGTTTAGTCTATAAACATATTTGATGAATTCGTGTCGATATCTGCTAGTTTAAGACTAAAAGAGAACGACGATTCGGAATGATCATTTATAATACTACTGTCAGATTAAGATACGGTTGATTAAAATCGCCTGAGGAAACATTAGGATGGTATGCAATCATTAAAAATACTAACAACATTGTTTTTGCTTTTAAACTGTATGTTTGTGTCGTGTTAAAGATGTGTAAAGTCAGTAAAGTCCATCGAGCCGCTCTAGCGCCAGACTGCAGTGCGATGCTGCGCTCTAGCGGGGAGGCTGCGTACTGCACCCCTAAACACTGCTTTTTCAACCTCAGACACTGTACAATATCAATATTTACTGTTAATTCATAATTAATAACTAAAAATTAATAAAAATGAGGAACGCTTCACGAATTTGCGTGTCATCCTTGCGCTCAGTATGGGCCGTTCTGCTCTGTCTCAATTGTCTCAATTGTTTAGAAAAGATCGACAGGTCCGTCAGCCAATCCCAGTCGTCGATTGTCTCAATTGTGAGAAAGCCACCAAAAAGTCACCAATGGAAAAGACGGTGCCTTGTCTCAAATATCCACGGCCAATCGGTGCCTTGCTTTTCAGGTATGGCCCAATCAAATTCGCCCTTTGACTTAAGCCCCGGCTCCAAAGTTGTTTTCAACCGTCTGCCGGTAGCCATTACAGATTTACGGAATTTGTGATACAGCGCAGCTATAGACAGTTATAGAGCAAAATTCCATTAACGTTGCTTCTATTTGCAAAGAAACCACGAAAGGTATGTGCAAACATATTACAACTTCATGTATATTTCTGATCAAGCGTTTTTGTTGATGTATTAACCTTGACGTTACCTCAATTAGCCACGCTAGCATTTGTGTTCAGCATTGAGCACATTCGAAAACTATAGCTGGTTAACATCTCTAAGTATTTTATTTCATGTTTCAGATTAATTCGTGTAACTTATGTGTAGGTAACAGGTTGATACATTTGTATGAATGTCATGCAGGCTATGGGCTACAGTACACCCTAGGACAGTAACCTGGGGTCCGTTCTTCGTACGTCGCTAACTCACTTAACGGTAACATTAGCTGGATTTGATTGTTTGGCTATTTTGCAACAGGTGCGCAAGCTTAAACCTGCTCGCGAGCAGGATTTGATCGCGTCTTTATAAGCGGAGGTGATACGGGAAGTCTTTTAGCGCAGCGCGATAGTGTGCTTTTTGAGAGATATAATTCTTCTCATGACTGGCGCATAAATGTTCGATTACGCTTATCCTAACATTACTGATTTTTTCCATTAATACAGGTGATCAACAGAATCCTGCTTGGAGAAACGTGTTTTATGGCCCCATTCCCTGACCCAAACCCCAGACCAGTTACAATGCCGCTCTAACCAGGACAAGGGCACACAATGAAATGAAGTGAACTTTAGCCAACTAAGTGTCTGAAAAGTCTGATGGCTGCACCTGACAGGGCCTGTGACATTTAATGTGCCATATTACAAAACATTGCATCATCAGAAAAAAATATAAAACATTTCATTAATGTTTAATAAAAGACCAGACAAATATGCTTAGTTCTTTGAGTTTTATTTTTATTGTTCTTTGTAAAGAAAAGCCAGTGAGTCATCTTTTGCCTGTAATGAGAGATATTATGCAAAGTCAGCAATAGTACTCTTGTGTGAAGTAATATATTAGCACTTTCTCTGAAGTTCCTTTGAAGCAACTCTATCTCTATTGCCAGTTTTTGTCTTTGAGTGGTCAAGTATTTTTTTTTTTTCAAAATACTCTATTTTCTAGGGGTAGGAGTAGGCTTGGGGTAAACCTGTCAACACATGTCTTATGCATCAATAAATTAAAAGAAGTACAACACTGCCCACCTCTGCATCACTGCTTTGTGCAGAAATGTGATCAATAACTCACGGCAACATTTTCTTACATTAATAACTACATGTAGTTTGACACATGTAGACTTTCACAAGTCAAAGCAATTCATTACTACTCAGGATTTAACAGTTGATATGACTGGACAGCCATTTGGATTATAGGCATACTTAATTTAATGCAGCAAATTATTTTACAGTGTACTAGGATCATTTAAAGCTCATTTACCAGCAGTGAAGGTGTTGCTGCTCCTGGCCTCTGCGTCTGAGGAAGAGCTGAACCCAGGGATGCTCTCCACAATGGGTCTGTTCACATTCAACCCAGCTCTTCTGCCTGGGTATAACATGGGGGTGCAGGCACCTGTTTGTTTTTCTTTTTTTTTCCTCAGCCTTTTTCTTGGTTGCTTTTATAAACAGTGTAAGAGAAATTTTTACTTAAGATATATATCTCTTGAAACATACATTTTATATATATATATATATATATATATATATATTAGATGTGTGTTCTTAAAAATATAGATGTGTTAAAGAAACTGCAAGATGCATTATCTTCTATACAGTAGAAGACGGCTCAATAGGGACGTGTGCAGAAGAACAGTAGGTTCTGTTCTTCTCAAAAATAGATTAAGCCTGCTTGCACGAAGAGCAAAACGTATATATATTTAGTTGTTTTTTAAGAGGTTGTTTAATAAATATAATTATTTAGAAATGATTAAAATATATACTGTAATAAGTGATACAAACATCTAACATGGTAACTACAAACTTAATTTGTCTGCTACTTTTTGCCAGCCCTCTCTCCCTGGTGTTTTAATTATGTTTTCAAATTCATCCTTCAAGCAATAATAACTCTTGCTCTGCTGCGGTGAAAAACTGAGCGCTCTTTGGCCACAGTTAGCAGCCAATAGCAGCGTTGCTGATTAATGTTTCTACTATCGAACATGCAATAATCTCAGATAACTCAATCCAGCTATACTAATCATAACCGGCAGGAGTGTTCGAAGAACCTCACTTTTAAAAATAAAGGTACCAAAATAGGGGTCATTGAAGAACCCTTTTGGTTCCCAAAAAACCTTTTAGTGAATTGTTGTAAAAAGAACCATTTTTTGAGATGATTTGGAGATCATTCTACCTAGTGTCTAAAAGTCCATTTTTTATTAACTTTGAGAAAGGTTTGTGTAAGATAAATAATCATTATGATAAATTTAATTAATGTAATGGTTCTTTATCTGCATCATTGACTCCATAAAGAACCATTTTGTTCCACAAAAGTTTATTTATAGTGGAAAAAGGTTCTTTAGATTATTATTATGTTTAAAAAATGGTTCTTTTTACAACAATTCACTAAAAGGTTTTTTGGGAACCAAAAGGGTTCTTCTATGACCCCTATTTTGGAACCTTTATTTTAAAGAGTGTAATTAGCCAGATCCTGATGAGCATGATGATATTATCTTGGATTATCTCGTTTGATCTTGGATGTTTTTAGCAACGTATGAAGAACGGGCCCCAGGTTACATTATGATTATTTTTTTGACAATGTTATTATTGTATTGTATCTTATGGGATGTTTTCTATTCCCTGTACATTTTATGAATTCTCATGAATGGAAAATCTGCATTGCTAATTCTACTGTTATCCGGTATGTACTTCATCACTTGAATCCTAGATGGAAAACCCATTATTTAGATGGAGGGGGAAGGAGCTGACCATGCACGCCACGCCTGAGGCTCAGTCCATCAGGGCCAAGCCTGAACGGACTGTGGTGTGTAAGAAGCTGGAGGAATGTGAGGCAGAGGCCCGGGCCCGTGTCGTCTCAGAGGGTGGTGATCCTGACTCCGCGATGCTGGTTCTGAGCCGGTACGTGGTTCAGTTCGGCATGTACCGGGGTCAGACCTTTAAGTGGCTCCTCGAAAATGATGTGGGCTGGGTTGTGGGTCTGGTGGCTAGCCATCAGAAGGAGCGTGAGCGCAGCGACTCCACATCTCCACTGATGGTCCACAAGGACGCCTTGGCCCGCTACACAAATGCCTATTCTGCCGTCAAGGAGGAGGTCAAGTTCAGGAGGGCATTTGTAGATTCCAGAGCCCTGGCCTCACAGCCTGGACAGGAGGGCCAAGCCCTTGTTGGCTTTCACAGGTACAGGGCAGAGACACTGCAGGAGCTATATGAGGCCAAGGACAAAGACCACATTGGGTGAGAACAGACATTTGAATAACAATGTCATGCTGATATGAGTTGTATTTTTTGTGATAATTGATGGATCCAATTTCTTATGATTTTTTTTTTAAATCAGTTATGTCAACTGGCTGAGGAAACAGACACCCCGGAATCCCGGAGACCCTATGGAAGCAGCCCTTAAATATATAAGGCGCCGTGACCAGGAGGAAGCTGCACCTCCTTCTCCCCTTGCTGGGGTTAAGACAGCTTCAGGGTAAGTATTGCTATCAGTAAAGATGACCCGTGAATTTATTTAATAAAGTACAATGGTTATTTTATTCCCAACTGTTTGCTTGGTGTTAAAGGCCTCTTGGTGCAGCGGTCTCTGCATTTTTAGGGCAGCGTTCTGTGACCCCAGGTCAGCTGCAGTCAACGGTCAGGAAGATCCTTGCCAAAAAGACTGCACTTCCCAGTAAGTGATTTCAAATTGGAACAGCTCTTAATGACTGAGACCACGTTTAACACTTTTCTATGTGTCGTAAAGCGGTGCCTGCTTCCAGACCAGCTCAGCGACCAGTTCTGCACCCCGTAGAGCCCTCGGATGCAGAGCTGCTCACAGTTGCTATTGCCACCGAGATCTGTAAGTTGCTTGATACATTACCTGATATTCACTGATATTCAAGTATTTTTTTAATCGGATAAACATAATGTTGTATGTAATATAATGTCTTTCTTTTGGAATATTCATCAGACAAACGGTCCAGTGGATAAGGTAGGGTTTGGGTGAGAAACTCTGTACATATTCATGTACATCTAGAACGGCTTACTAGTTGCTGTTAATCCATATCCTGCCATGTGTCTGCACACTTCCTCTCATGGTGTCTAGCTCGCCTAAGCCGCCTCACCCGCTCTACCACCACCACCTCACCCTACCCCAGTATTCTTGATAAGAATGCTTAGTCCAGTACTGGCAGATTTCCTGGAATGTTGGTCTCCACCTAAATATTATGTCTTTGCCTCTTGACTTTATAAAGGTGTTATTCTCACAATGTGGAGATAATTGTGCATGATATTATACTTTTCTCACACCCTCCTACGTTCTTTATAACAACTTGCATTACACATTTGATTTGTGTCAACCTTGACATGCGTACTTTCACTCTTTTTTTTCCCTTCAGTTGCTTGCTTGCTTTTCTGACATCAACCTGTGCTTTGCTTAACTACTATGAACTTCCTGAAATCAATGTAATGCTTCGTCTACATCTAATCTCCTCTTCTAATACTTTGTTTGATATATGTGTGAATTCTCTGTATGTATTGTTATGAAAGCCTTGGACATACAGGTCCCTGTTTTGCTTTCGGACCCACCCCAGGACTCCCAGGATCCACCGGGAGCTGCCGTCCGGGCCGAAGAGAAAGCTGTGCCACAGCAGTCTTTCCCTTGTCCACCGCCTGCACTTCCTGAGGTGAGTCTACCTATAACGGCGACGGTTCAGAAAGTAATTGCATATTCACAACTGTAAGCTACTAGTATTTTAGTATTTTACTAGTCATTTTCTTGTCCTCTATCTAAAATGCAGCTGCTTCTTCCCGAGAGCTGGCGTGCAGTTCTCAATAAAGAGCAGCAGCAGTGGATCGGCCGTTCACTGTTCACCAGGGGTCGCACTGGGAGATCACAACTCACCACAGAGTTGCGTCTGTGGTGGTACCCTCCCCAACCTCGGTGATCTACAGTCAGCCACCCGCGTCGCCCGACCCCTTCTTTGCATGTCCACTTTTTGTCTGGATGCCACTGCGCATGTGGTCATTCAAGTTGACATGCACCCAGCCTGGGTGTAACACCACTCTCACCAAGGCTGGGCTTTACAAGACCATCCGGAGGGTGTTGGATGTGAAGGGCTGGTACTTAATGGCCACAGAGTACCTGGAGTGCCCTACTTGTAAAAAGAAGGTGGCGGGCTGGTCCCAGGACGTCTTGGGTCAGCTGGATCCTGCACATCGCTGCCAGTTTCCAGCGATTCTGACCTACAAGTAAATATTTATTGTTTTTTGTTTTCACAGCTGAAAAGTGACAATTCAGTGTATTGTTCTTTGTCGTTTTAAAAGGTACATTTACATCAAAATAAAAAAAAATCTCCTATCTCTCCAGGCTTTCCTGTGACCTTGCGGTTGTAATCATGCTGAGGGAGCGCTCTCTGGGGAATAGTGCGACCCAGCTCTACAAAAAGCTGTGTGAGAGCCACAGCGAAGCCTGGATGCGACGGTCCATTCAGTACCTCAGCGAGTGCCGGCACTTTATGACCTCTGGCAGTATCCGGCCACAGTTTCCACCGCTCCCGGAAATGCCAAAGGTCCCCTCGCCGGTCTGGCTGCTCACCGTCTACAGCATGGACGTACTGTCACGGCTGGATGAGTTGAAAGCCAGGGTCACGTCTGTCTTTGGGTCGATCTTAAAGATGGACTCTACAAAGAAGGTAACCAACTTTCATACCGTGTTAAGTGTCACATGCCACGGTGTAATTTTTTGGTCAATATTGTAAGCATCCCACATTAGTTTTTAGTTTGTCACTGCATTTTCAATAAAGAATACTTCCTCTGCGAAAATTACCAATACCATGAAACGCAATCTCACTCACACAATTGTGCTCTGTTTCTTGGTTTCAGGTGACCAATAAACTCGCTGGGGCTGCTTCGGACACAGCCGCCTGGGCCACGGATGTGGGCAATGAGCACGGGCAGGTCCTGAACTGTGTTCTTACTGCCGGTGAGGGTGAAGGACTGCTCCGTTTGGCGGCTGGGCTTGTGGAGCGGTACAGACTCGCAGGCGTACCACCCCCCGTGCTCATGTACGTGGACCGGGACTGTTGCTCGAGTGTCGGCGGATCCAAGACCGCTGCCATGTTTCCCCAGTGGGCCCAGATGGTGGTTCGCCTTGACATCTGGCACCTGATGCGGCGGTTCGCAGCAGGTGTTGTGTCAGAGAGCCACCAGCTGTACGGGGCCTTCATGCGGCAGCTGTCCTCCAGCATTTTTGAATGGGATGCGGGGGATGTCCGTCGACTGCTGGAGGCCAAGCGGTCCGAGCTGGAGGGGAGGCGCGGGATGGTCGGTCTCACTGACAGGGAGGTCTACAGCCACCTCAGGAGGAAGGAAATGGCCCTTCACTGCCGTCGCCGCACGCGTGGAGCTGCGGAGACGGAGCTCCTCCTGATAGAGATGTTGGAGACCTTCAACAGTGAGAAGGGGCACGACACCCTGGGCATCCCGCTGCTGGATCCCGTTCGCATCCGGGCAATCTGGCAAGAGCAGAGGCGTCACCTCGAGTGCATACAGGACCCTCCGAGTGTACAGCTGTACACCCAGACTGGCACCATCACCAAGGGCGGAGTGATTCTGCCAGTGTATCGTTGCGCGCGCGGCTCCACTTCTCTGGAGTCTTTTCACCTCCATCTCAACCGGTTCATTCCAGGTAATGAATTGTAATTATAGGTTTGTAACCAGATTGAAATGTGTACTCTTCAGCGCTCTCTCTCATCACACATTGCGGTACTCTGTGTATAGGGACTAGTGCTAGTGGAATGCATTTCCAGGCCTTCCTCCTGGATGGGCTGGTGAGGTGGAATGAGAACCGCGCCGCAGCAGCAAAGGAGGGTGAGAAGCAACCTCTGCTCTGTTACAGTGGCCACCTGCAGCACTTCCTCAACCATCTCAGCCAATGCGTGCTTGGCTCAGGGCAGGTTGAGGACTTTACAAAGCCTGGCGCATACACAGGTATGTCAACTGCATCGTAATGTCAGTGTGGAAAGTGAGTTTGTTTTTCATGTCGTTAGTTTTTTAACCTGAGCATTTCAATCACGTTACAGGGGAACTCATTGGGGTGGAGTACCTCTATGCCCAGACCAACAAAGTGCTGCAGGCTGTCAGCTTGGACCCCGACACTCCAGATGAGGCTGATGCTGTCGTAGGACCCCTGGAGGATGAGGGCTTTGAGGAGGAGACGGAGGATGACGACCCGACCATCCACCTCCCCGATCCTCCTCTTCCGGCCTCAACCTCAACAGCAGCAGCCCGGTCGGACGATCGAGCTGACGCACCCGGGTCTGGGTCATCCGGTCCAGCCACCCCCACCCGTGGCCATCAGAATTCCCCTCCCTCTAAGTTCTCACCAGGCTCTGATGTAAGGTTTGATTATAACTTGACAGAATCATTTTACTTATGCTAAATCCAACTTTACTATTTCTGACATGATCAACTAAATGTTTCCTAAAAAGTTGGATTTATTTGTATCATTCAGGAGGAATGCCAAGGCCCAGATGGCCAGCCGGGATACCAGCACGTCTGCAGGCTGGCCAAGGCTTTGGTAGAGGTGAGCGGCCTTCAGGGGCTGTCGGATCGAAGGGTAGACACTCTGATAGGGCTGTGGCATGCACTACCAGAGCCTGACAAGGAGAGAGTGGTCTACCCTTCCCGGTACCAGGACAGGATCGAGCGGGGGCGGTTCAAGTCAACCAAGGGGAAGTCCTTGGCCGGAAAAGCTGGAAAGGACAGCCTCGAACGGTATGCGGCTGAATTAGCCTAGAATAATTAGTTAAAAGTTTTCCATTCCATTGCCAACACTAACATGTATTTTCTGTTCATTTCTTTGTCTTTCAGTTGCTTTCTGGGACTGAACTCTGGTCCTGCAAATTGGCCGGGCGCAAGTCGCCTGGTGGAGGCCATATGCAGCCAGCTCTGTCGTCTCCACCCAAGTGGCACGCAGTCCGGCGGCACCAAGAGGAGCAGGTGGGCGCTCATCTTGGCGGACTACGTGTCAATCAGAGAGGCAGTGCTGGACAGCCCGAGGTTGATGGCCCAGACCAACATCCAGCTCTACGAGCAGAGTCAAAGGACCATCTCACAATGGTGAGATAATGATGACCATGTAACATAATCATTATGCTATGAATTATCAACATTGTGATGATATTAGACCAAATGCGACTAGATCTCATTTCCTCTTTCTGTCTGTCAGGTACAATCGACGACAGAAGGAGAGGGAGAAGAACATCCTGGAGCAGGGTGTGGTATTCCACCGAGTGCCGTGCGTTGCTGCCGAGCCGCTCTCTGCACCCAGGCCATCGATCATCCCCCGGCCACCTCCAGAACTACGGCCCTTTGTTTTTACAGGGCCAAAGGACCTTTCACGCCAGGCCACCCAACGAGGAAGGCCCGCCCAGGTGCCTTCTCTTCCAGCCCCGCAGCTACTTACCGCCCCTCCCCAGCAGCAGCCCTGCTTTCTCCCAGGCTCCTCCCAGGACCCTCCACACCTTACACCAATACCCCCACCACGGACCGTGCCACGGTCGACAGCTTTCCGGAGAAGGAAGAAAGCTGAGGCGGAAGCCGCGGCTGGGGTGTCAGGGTGTCCTGTGAAGAAGAGAAAGCAGGGGGACTACAAATGCAGTAAGTGCGGACAACCGAAGAGGCAAGAGACTGGTCACAGCCAATACGGGTCCGTATCTTTCTGCTCTGCCACTGGGGGGAAGACTGTTGAACAGTGGCTGGCAGAGATGAGAGACACTCACGGGCTAGGTGATAAAGGACACTGAGCCACTCGTTGGGTGGTTGTGGACGTTTCTTTTTGTAAATAGTTCACATAGTTCACATTGTTCCCCTCTACCAAGACCGAGACCTTGAAGCGGTGTAGAGGCTTGCGCGTGTCGATGACCCTCAGAGTGTGTGACTTCTGGACTCTTATGACAAACCAGTCTGAGGTGAGATACCAGACTAACGTCGGTCATTTCTCCTGTGTGTGGTCTTTCTCTCCACACAACGAATTATCATCTTAAAACAACACATATTTGGACACTGCTGGACTGTGTTTTAAGGGTGACATTTGTAATTTACCTGATTTCCATCCAATGTGTGAACTGAACCGTGTGTAAAGGACTGCTGAGTAGAAGGCTTATGACATACAACAGAACTGTTTGATTGATATACTTTATTGTAAATAACTCAGTTTTATTGGTTTGTCAAAAGTTCCTTACAGACAAAACATGGCAAACTAACAGGATGCGTTCTTTTTTAAGTCCTTTTCAATTTGATCTGAGAGCACCCAAAGGTTAATCTCCCATACCATAGCCTTAGCCAAACTGTCAAGTGGAAATGCTGGTGTCCCCATATGGGCCTTGTCACTCCTCCTGAAGGGGAATCAATAATCACAGTTGTTTTAACATTGTTTTCTGATGTTTAATATTGCCCTCCGGAACTGGAAATGTGAACTTGTGGGAAATTAATTGATTAATTTATACTTATTATACATATTGACCTGTCTTCTATGGCAATGTAAACTCTGTTTCTGTATTTGTTGACACGTTTCCCATTTATATACAAATAAACCTGGAATTAACTATTCAAACAACTCAAGTGTTTTACTTGATGAGTAACTGGACCGTTCAGCTGACTGAACTCACTCAGTCTCTCCTGATGAACATTTCCAATGTCACTGAGTCCAGAAAGCAGGATGAGAGTGCTATTTTGATCATCAGTCTCTCCTGATGAGCATTTCCAATATCACTTAGTCCAGAAGGCAGGATGAGAGTGCTATTTTGATCATCAGTCTCTCCTGATGAGCATTTCCAATGTCACTGAGTCCAGAAGGCAGGATGAGAGTGCTATTTTGATCATCAGTCTCTCCTGATGAGCATTTCCAATGTCACTGAGTCCAGAAGGCAGGATGAGAGTGCTATTTTGATCTCATCAATGCATTCCACTTGTGGACAGTAGCACATGGCTACTTGCTTATCCATTGTTTACATTTTGAAGGGGCGGGTTGGGTCCCTCCCCTGTTTCTTCATTAATGTTCCTCATAGCCCTCCCTTCCTCGACAGAGAAGAATGGGCAGGTTCCTTTGCGCAGGGGCCATGCTAATCTTCTCTGTATCGTTCCAATTTTAGTATATGTGCTGCCGAAGCAAGCACGAACTGAGAGAATCGAGGAGAGCTATATATATCCAGGAGCCCCAGGAATGTATCTCAGTGTTGGTAAGTGGATAAACCACTTTATGTACTCACTTATGCCAAATGGGACTGTAAATCATGGTGAAATGAACCCTTAAACCTATAAAAACCATGATATTTTTAAATCAGCAGTTTTGTTTTAGGTTTACCGTTGTATATTCTGAGTTCTCAAGACCATATGCAAAGAAAGACAGCCTGATAGGATGTCTCAGTGTGACGTAAACCCGCTCTTTGTCTCTTGTTTCACTTCCTGCCCCGCAGAATGTGCTATACTTCGCCCGTCGGGTGGGGAGGGCGTTTAACAAAAGACAAAGAGTCCTAACTGTGTCCCACCGAGAAGTCCTATAGCACGGCTAGTAGAGAGAGACAGGCTTCTGTTGCAGATTATGCTATCACATTTACAGTCACTTTTGTTATAAGTGAGTAGAATAAGTGGTTTATCAACTTGCAACCACTAAACCACATCCCTCGGGGTCCTGACAGGCTTCTCTCACACATGTGATATCTGCGTTTCTCACACAATAGGCTCAGAGACCAGGAAACTCTTTTCAGAACAACTGTGGCAGTGAAAACACTGTGAAATGTCTAAGAATCACCAAACTCAGAACAGCCACTAGCAAGAGTTGATCTGACGTCAGGAACAAACGGGTTGTGCAACATACTTTCGTATTCAGGTCAAATAGGTTGCAGCGCTTCCGGTTCAGGTCTTTCGTATGTTTTTCTTTTACTTTAATAATAGAAAAAGGAGCTACCGAAGATGAGCAAAACTGATGTCTATCGCATTTGCAGTTATTAAAACTGACCTAGAAAAAAAGTTTGATGAGACAAACTTTAAGTTGGTCTGAAAAAGCCGGACCAGAGAGTTTGCAGAAGTTTAAAGTAGTTTGATAAATGGATTAGTTAGAAAGAAAGAATAGTTAGAAAGAAAGAAAGAAAATAAGTTAGAAAGAAAAGAAAGATTTGTTAGATAGAAAGAAAGAAAGAAAGATTAGTTTCAATAGAAGAAAAATTAGTTAGAAAGAAATAAGAATGAAAGATAGAAAGATTAGTTAGAAAGAAAGAAGAAAGAAAGATTAGTTAGAAAAAAGAAAGATTAGTTAGAAAGAAAGAAAGATTAGTTAGAAAAAAAGAAAGAATGAAAAAAGAAAGATTAGTTAGAAAGAAAGAAAGAAGAAAGATTAGTTAGAAAGAATGAAAGAAAGAATGAAAAAAGAAAGATTAGTTAGAAAGAAAGAAAGAAAGAAAGAAAGAAAGAAAGAAAAGATTAGTTAGAAAGAAAAAAAGATAGATTAGTTAGAAAGAAAGAAGAAGAAAGAAAGAAAAAAGAAAGAAGAAGAGAAAGATTAGTTAGAAAGAAAAAAAAGATAGATTAGTTAGAAAGAAAGAAAGATTAGTTAGAAAAAAAGAAAGAAAGATAGATTAGTTAGAAAGAAAGAAAAATTAATTAGAAAAAAAGAAAGAAAGAAAGATTAGTTAGAAAGAAAAAAGAAAGAAAGATTAGTTAGAAAAAAGAAAGATTAGTTAGAAAAAAGAAAGATTAGTTAGAAAGAAAGAAAGATTTGTTAGAAAAAAAAGAAAGAAAGATTAGTTAGAAAGAAAGAAAAAAGAAAGAAGATTAGAAAGAAGAAAGAAAGAAAGATTAGTTAGAAAAAAAGAAAGATTAGTTAGAAAGAAAGAAAGAAAGAAAGAAGAAAGATTAGTTAGAAAGAATGAAAGTTTAGTTAGAAAAAAGAAAGATTAGTTAGAAAGAAAGAAAGATTAGTTAGAAAGAAAGAAAAAAAGAAAGAAAGATTAGAAAGAAGAAAGAAAGATTAGTTAGAATGAAAGATTAGTTAGAAAAAAAAAGAAAGAAAGAAAGAAAGATTAGTTAGAAAGAAAGAAAAAAGAAAGAAAGATTAGAAAGAAGAAAGAAAGATTAGTTAGAATGAAAGATTAGTTAGAAAAAAAAAAGAAAGAAGAAGATTAGAAAGAAAGAAAGATTAGTTAGAAAGAACGAAAGTTTAGTTAGAAAAAAGAAAGATTAGTTAGAAAGAAAGAAAAAAAGAAGATTAGAAAGAAGAAAGAAAGATTAGTTAGAAAGAATGAAAGATTAGTTAGAAAAAAAAGAAAGAAAGAAAGATTAGAAAGAAAGAAAGATTAGTTAGAAAGAAAGAAAGAAAGAAAGAAAGAAGAAAAAAGAAAGAATAGTTAAGAAAGAAAGAAAGAAAAAAAGAAAGATTAGTAAAAGAGGAAAGAAAGATTAGTTAGAAAGAAAGAAGAAAGAATGAAAGAAAGATTAGTTAGAAAGAAAGAATGAAAGAAAGATTAGTTAGAAAGAAAGAAAGAATGAAAGAAAGATTAGTTAGAAAGAAAGAAAGAAAGAAAGAAAGAAAGAAAGAAAGATTAGTTAGAAGAAAGAAAGAGAAAGAAAGAAAAAGAAAGAAGAAAGAATGAAAGAAAGAAAGATTAGTTAGAAAGAAAGAAGAAAAAAGAGAGAAAGAAAGAAAGAAAGAAGAAAGAATGAAAGAAAGAAAGATTAGTTAGAAAGAAAGAATGAAAGAAAGATTAGTTAGAAAGAAAGAAAGAAAGAAAGAAAGAATGAAAGAAAGATTAGTTAGAAAGAAAGAAAGAAAGAAAGAAAGAAAGATTAGTTAGAAAGAAGAAGAAAAGAATGAAAGAAAGAAAGAAAGATTAGTTAGAAAGAAAGAAAGAAAGAGAGAAGAGAAAGAAAGAAAGAAGAAGAAAGAAAGATTAGTTAGAGAAGAAAGAAAGAAAGAAAGAAAGATTAGATTAGAAAGAAAGAAAAGAAGAAGAAGAGAAAGAAAGAAGAATGAAAGAAGAAGAATGAAAGAAAGAAAGATTAGTTAGAAAGAAAGAAAGAAAGAAAGAAAGAAGAAAGAAAGAAAGAAAGAATGAAAGAAAGAAAGAAAGAAATTAGTTAGAAAGAAAGAAAGAAAAGAAAGAAAGAAAGAAAGAAATGAAAGAAAGAAAGATTAGTTAGAAAGAAAGAAAGAAAGAGAGAAAGAAAGAAAGAAAGAAAAGAAAGAATGAAAGAAAGAAAGATTAGTTAGAAAGAAAGAATGAAAGAAAGATTAGTTAGAAAGAAAGAAAGAAAGAAAGAAAGAATGAAAGAAAGATTAGTTAGAAAGAAAGAAAGAAAGAAAGAAAGATTAGTTAGAAAGAAAGAAAGAAAGAATGAAAGAAAGAAAGAAAGATTAGTTAGAAAGAAAGAAAGAAAGAGAGAGAAAGAAAGAAAGAAAGAAAGAAAAGAAAGAAAGAAAGAAAGATTAGTTAAAAGAAAGAAAGAAAGAAAGAAAGAAAGAAGTTAGAAAGAAAGAAAGAAAGAAAGAGAGAAAGAAAGAAAGAAAGAAAGAATGAAAGAAAGAAAGATAGTTAAAAGAAAGAAGAAAAAGAAAGAAAGAAAGAAAGAAAGAAAGATAGGAAAGAAAGAAAGATTAGTTAGAAAGAAAGAAAGAAGAGAGAAAGAAAGAGAGAAGAAAGAAAGAAAGAAAGAGAATAGAAGAAGAGAGAAAGAAAGAAAGAAGTAAGAAGAAAGAAGAAGAAAGAAAGAAAGAAAGAAAAGAAGAAAGAAAGAAAGAGAGATGTTATCTGGAGTTAGTGGAGTTAAAGCTCTAGGTCGAGTTCGAGTCAGAAATGTAGGGTCAGAATAATAATAATAATAATATAATAAGTTTAGATAAGCCAGCTTAATAAAACGCTAACTCTAGCAATAACTAGCTGGGTTAGCTTAACTTAAAAGTGCTTATAGAGATCAGTTATTAACACTGTTAACCCTTTCTCCCAGCGGATGCTTATTAATGTGCCTTTAATGGCTTTCCTTAGTAAAATCACCAGAGATGCTAATGCTAATGATGATAGTTTAATCAAGGTGGAGAACACATGTGATGTAGAATATGACTATAAATGTCGAACCTAGTTCAAATAGTTTTGAATGAAGTGTTTGCTTTTGCATTAGTGTGTGATGTATTGTGTGTAGAGTTTTGAGGAGCTATAGTTTCATAAATTGTTTATAAGCTTTTAAATATATATATACGTGTGTATATAAAAAACTGTAAATAACATTCAAAAGACACTCACTTGTCGCCATCTAGTGGTGCAATAATCGTTTTCCAAGTTTTGCCATCACAGGAATAAATTAGGTTTTAAAGTATTTAAAAACAGGGGAAAATAAGTTATTTTAAGTTGTAACAACATTTTACAATATTACCGTTTTACAGTAGCCTATTTTTGATCAAATAAATGCATCCTTGGGATAAATGTCAAAAGACTCAAAAGACACTCACTTGTCGCCATCTAGTGGCATAATTAAGTTTTCCCTCTGTCTTAACTCACCCTGAGAAATATTGTTTAAAAAAAAATGTAAGCAATAAGGTACGAGAGGCTGTGGCTGTAGCCTCGAGTACCTTATTGCTTTTATAAAATGGTTTCCACACAAAAATAATATTAAAGCTGAAAAATATGTATCTACGCAACTTTCATGAAGTAAAATCACTAAAAGCCTTCCCTCCGCTGGAAAAAAATAGTCCCTGACCGCAAACAGCAACAGAAGTTACACACATTATTTCGCCAATAGATGGAGACAAAGACTGTCTTTATGAGTGAGTCAGTCAGTAGAGAAGACTTTTACATTGAAAGGATTCAAACTTGTGATCACGGAGAAGAAAGACGCAAAGACAGATGAGATGACGGAAAACCCCATAACTGTTAAAAGGACAAGATATCGCAGGGGACATTCAAACGGATTTTGAGCTGAAGGAAAATGCGGTCTACTGTAAATGCAGGAACACTCACTTACTCGATCTCTCACCTCTAGCTGACATGAACAATATCAATGAGATCAAACTAGTTTTAAGTTGCTAGGTGTGTTGTGTAGTTTAGAACTGTTGGGTAAAGCGGTCTTAGCCGTGTTTTATCGTGAATAAAACACAGATATTGACCAATCAGAATCAAGGATTGGCACTAACCGTTTTATATATATATATATATATATATATATAACGGGGATGTGATTTTTCCGGATTAATCCGGAATTCCGGATTTTCCGACCTGAAAATGTGACCTACGTGAATCATGCAGATCTGTAAAAAAATAAAAAAGAGGGGGGTAGGGGGGTGTCAAGCGAGAGCATAAGAGGAAATCTACAGGCTGACGTAGTAGTAATACTATATGAAGCTATAGTATAATGTGAGATAGAAATGTATATTTAAGTCGTTAAATTCAAGTTCACGTAAACTTTTCCCTCCGCTGCGGCTGTCAGTCATTCTTCATTCAGCGTCAAACAGCGCGTCGCGTTTGGTTACAACAGTCATCAACAATGATGAAACTCTCTCCAAGTTGATTCAATGTTAATATTATTATAATTGGTCTTTAGATAAAGCTCAATGGTTTCGGATAAAATGACTATCGTGCTGGACTGTATTGCTGTACCTTAATCATCTTCCTTTCTACCGTATGTCTGTTAACTTGGATCACAACACTGGAGAGCACTAAGTTATAGCCTCCACTTGTTCTTCACGCGCGCACAGTAAAATTTAAAACTGTTAAAAGAAAAGGCTCAATAAACTATTGCATAGATAGACACTGTATAATACACTACGCATCAATATGTATTTCCTTTGTGCTTTTAACTTTTCAATGCGGACTCGGAAGAGCTGCGCGCTGTGACTCCGTGTTGTTTCAAGCGCATCATTCTGCGCTCGAGATGCGCATCATTCTGCGCTCGGGATGCGCATAAGCGCGTTGTGCCGCACTGTATCGGAGCCTTTCATAATCACATCATAATACTTTTGCGCAATGAAAGATTATTAATAGCCTTTTTTTGTTCTGTCCTATCTATCATATGTTGCTGCCTCATTAAACAGGTGTGATATAGGCTACATTTAAAAAATGTCTTAATTTTATAGTAGACATTTATAGGCCTATATATATATATATATATATAAATAATTGCTCTTTCTGATTTTTATCTTGTTTTTCATGAATGTATTTTAGAACAATACAAAGAGCAATGTGTAACGTTTTACCAGATTTAGTGCTACACTTATTGTCTCTTATTTTTTCCCTACTAAATAATGTTTTTTTCACTAAATGTTCAAATTTTCTAAAATTTTTTTGCACTTGTAATTTTTCTAGACTAAATTTTACTGCTGAGTTACCCACTAATCTAGTGTATAATATAATTTTTGTCATAGGTTATGATCATATTTTTTTTTATTTGTTGTTTTTCTTTATAATGAAGTTTTCTGTATTAAGTAGAAGTTTCTCTCCCCAGGTTGGCAAAATATGCATCTCAAAATGCATCAGATTGATGCTTTAAAATATGTAATATTTAAAATTTTCTTGCGGGGGAGCATGCCCCCGGACCCCCCTACAGGGGTAATATCCTTCTCACCTTTTTCACCCCTGACCCTTTTCATGCCTGAACAGCACTCTTTGCTGATGATACACCAGGGCAACTTTTGCCAGCTTCTTGCCCAGCAACATTGCTGCCAAGTCTGTCTATGTTTTGAATGTATAGCAGCGGTCAAGGTGGGTGGCAGAGTGGTGGGGGAAGAGTAAAAGATATATTTTATTTTTTAAATTCAAATAAGTTGTTGTCATGGGGGGGTCTCAGTATATTTTCCTGCTTTTTTGTCCTTAGCCAATCACATGCCTGAAAATATATATATATATATATATATATATATATATATATATATATATATATATATATATATATATATATATATATATATATATACCGATTCTGATGTTATACGAATAATTAATGTGCAAAGACATTTAAACATTTAGCACTAGCCATATTAAAGAACTAGTAGAGGTGTGCGATACCGCTAGATTTGGTATCGATCCGATACCAAGTAAATACAGGGCCAGTATCGCCGATACCGATACCGATATCGATACTTATTAATAATTAAGGTGGATGCGTCTCCAACCTAAATCTAAATTCATTTTCATGACTTTTAATTTGTTTTTGTGATTTGCATTTTGGGTTATTAATCAGTTAAAATCAGTACTACAAAAGCTTTTGTTCAGAAACAACTTTTGGTTACTTCTGTTCTACTTAAATAAACAAAGTTATAAAATTAGGCTATTACTTCACAAATATAAAAAATGTAAAAACAAATTCTCTTTTCAAGTAGCATGTTAACAAAAAATGTTTCTCCTCTTAAGTGCACTTCTTTTCAGGATTTTTTTCTTAAATAAACAAAGTCACAAAGTTTTACTTCACAGCAAATATTATACAAAATTTAAAACAAATTATCTTTGTAAGATATAATGAGAATAAAATAACATTTCTCCTTTTTAGCGCACTTCTTTTCAGGATTTTTTTTCTTAAATAAACAAAGTCACAAAGTTTTACTTCACAATAAATATAAAAAAATCTTTTTGTAATTTTGAATTTGTAAAACAAATTCTCCTTGTAATAAGATATAATGAGAATAAAATAACGTCATCTCTCCTCCTCTCTCCGTTTCTGCAGCTCTGCATTTTCTGGTCTGTGATTTTTCATATGTTTGTACAAATTAGTTGTATTGCCACTGTATTTTAAAGACTTTCTACAAATGGTACAAGTCGCTGTTGTCTCATTTTCGGCCTGAAAATACAGCCATACAACACTCCTCTTTCTCTCTGCTGCCATTCTCCGTCTCTGACTGTGCTGCTGCTCTAGACTAGAAATGCGCGGTTGCGCGCGCGTCTGACTCCTGGTGGTAGCGGTAGCGGGCTAGCGGTGAGTCACGTGACGGTACAACACAGGAGGTAGGAAAGAGAGCAGAGCACTCTTCGGAGGAAGATTACAGAGAGCTTGCTAAGTTGCTCTGCTCTGTGACAGCAGCAGCATTTTGACAAACACGGTCAGGTAGCAAAAGGAGAGAAACTGAAACTTAAGTATCGATATTTTCACGTTGGTATCGATCAATACCGATACCAACATTGGTATCGATATTATCGATATTCGTATCGATCTGCCCACCTCTAAGAACTAGCATTGGCATTATTTGAGGTAGCTAACGATCAGTTGATCAGTCGGCGCTCTTTTTGTGTGACACTTTTACATCTTTTTTGAAGCTTTGTTCACTGCCAGTTTTCACTGATAATTGTTCACTGCAATTATATGGACAAACGCGAGCAGGAAATTAAAAATAAATACATTTCGTTTTGTTATTGATCAGCTTCGCAAAATGGTTGACTGTTTCGAAGCGCCCGAAACGCCACACGCTGGTGTCTAAATGTGATGATAAACCGAGCAATGTTGCAGTAAACGGGCAACCAGATGATGATACACGACCGATCTAAATTATCCAGATAGAAATGTATTGCCCGTTTTCAAGGGGAAAGTCAGTGCCTAAGAAAGATGCTCGGCAAGATTGCCCAGCAACTATTATTACACTAATTATACTATATAATTATACTAATGTCGAATTAAAACGTCTACAAATGTATAAAACTAATCAGAGATCAGCTAAACCCCAGACACTTGTTAAATGGTTCGATAAGCAGTATGACTCGTGGGTTCACATAAAAAGTGATTTTGATATAGGGATATTTTGATATATTTGATAAGTAATATTGATATTTTGAAAGTTTCGAAACACTTAGCCTTTGTTTGACCCAAGCCTATGACATAACAAAGCATCGTTTACTGAAATCGCGTGACTTAGTTTGATACACGCTCCGAACCACTGATTCAAAACAAAAGATTTAAGATAAAGGTTTCGAAGCTTCATGAAGCAGTGGTTCAAAATAGACGATCCTAACCCATTTGTGGTCAGAAAAGACCACATTTGATCAAGGTTAGGGTTAGACAAACAAATGGTTATTTTGTAGTCTTTTTTATTTTATTTTATTTTATAACCACAAATCAAAACAAATGGCTATTTTGCAGTTAACATTCTTTTTTCTTTGTAAAACCATGGTTAATTTTCATAAGGTTATATATACAGTAGCAGGAGTGGCCGTGAGCTGTAGTTCTCCTCGGTTCCTGTAGATGTCGATGTGTGTTCATACATCAGGTTTGATGTTGAAAACAAGTTTTCCTCATTTATCAAAGGTTTCTTTTTGTGTGTAAAGTACAATAAATTCGTTTAGTAGTCTATTGTACTATAATCTGTAGAATAAAGTAGTCTTAATGCCCAATAATATCTTGTTGAGTTTTATTTTAACACAGTGGCGTGTTATTTATTTATTTATTTATCTTCACTTATATGTGAGTGTATGCCAAGTTATTTTAAATGGAAAGAAATCAAGACAGAAATATAAGTTCTGCTCATCTAAGTTTGTGTTGTGTTTTGCTTCATTAGTTGTGTACAGATACACTTTAAACTACAAGTAACTTTGCAACTACATCATCATGTCAAGCTCCGGTCATTCCAGTATTAATAGACTGTCTGTTTAATATCTGATAACACTTTATTCTGATGCTTATATAAGCAGAACTTATGTCTCTCTTGATTTCTTTTCATTTAAAATAACTCCCATACACTCACATATAAGTGAAAATAAATAAATAAAAGGAAATTAAAATACACAAATAACGTGCCAGTGTCAGTATTAAAATAGAATTAAACAATAGACTTATTTACACGCACTCATGCAAAAAAATACTATTTCTACTAACCCAAACCTAACAGTCTCTGAGAATTACTTGACATTATTGCATTATAGTTAAAATGTGTAAAGTTGGCAACCAATCAAAATACAGTGTAACCCAAAAATGAAACTGAGAAATAGAAAGAAATGATTGCTTGACTGAGAAAATGAGATGCACGTAAAAATAAAAACAGTTAAAAAAAAATGATCCCAAAACCAGTCACAATAGCCAATGGGTCTAAAAATTATCGATTTTTCTTTTATACCGAAAAATCATTAGGATATTAAGTAAAGATCATATTTCATGAAGATATTTTGTACATTTCTAATCGTAAATATATAAAAAATATATATTTTTGTGAGTGAATGCAACACAATCGTGAACATAAATGCATTTTCTCAATATTTCGATGTTTTTGCACCTCAGATTCCAGATTTTTTGATCCTATCCTAACAAACCATACATTATTTATGCAGCTTTCAGATGATGTATAAATCTCCATTCCGTGTGACTGGTTTTGCGGTCCAGGGTCACATGGTTTAACTAGTTCCTCTCCTGTTATTTTGACAGCATTATCACTGAAAGAGAGATTAGTTGTCTTCACAATCGCTGTGGCGCCGGCGTGTCCCTCCTCCAGTCAGACGGGGTTTGTGTTGGCAGCTCAGAGAGGCTTCTGGGAAACGTCGGTCCTCCATAGTCACTATACGGTCCCTTATTCTCTCCATTTCCTCGTCTTATACCTCTCTTCCCAATCCTACAGCCGCTAAACAAACACATTCTGTCATCCGGAAACATCCGGAAAGATTTCGTCTTGTTAGATGGACTCCAGATCCGACAATGTGGCCTAAAATCATCAAACATGTGTTTTTGTCACCAGAGAAAATTATTATTACTCAAAATTTGTCAAATATCTCAACTTTGTGTTTCTACACGTTTCTCCTAAAATGATTTGGTAACACTTTACAATAAGGTTCATTAGTTAACATGAACATAAAATGCTTTAGTGTTAATATTAATTTCAACATTTACTAATACACCGTATTAAAAATCGAAGGTATTTGTTAACATTAGTTAATGCACTGTGAACGAACAATGAACGGCTGTATTTTTACTCACTAACATTAACAAAGATTAATAAATACTGTAATAAATGTATTGCTCAGTGTTAGTAAATACATTAACTAATGAACCGTATTGTAAAGTGTTACCAATTCTTTATAGAAACACAAAAACAGACCAAATTGAGTCATTAGTTTCCTTACATTAAGATTATAGCGCAATAGTGACATATATAGTTGCATTTAAAAAAGAATTAAATCGGCTCTCTCAAATGCAGCATGTTTGATTATTTCTAAGCTAATGCTGTTAGTTTTACTGTTTTAAGCACTTTTATATATATGTAGTATTAGATATATATGTTTTTTATATATATGTTCAAGTATACATGTTTTTTTGAGCTTCACTGCATAAATAAATGTCTTGCTTAGTATTTTTGTCTTGTTTCCAGTCCAAATATCTAAAAATTCTTAAATTAAGATGCATTTACTAGATGAGTGACATAAGATATTATGTCCTGTTTTCCGGGGGAATTAATCAAAATTAAGTGATTTGGTGCTTAAAACAAGCAAAATTATCTGCCAATGGGGTCAAAAAAATAATGTTAATCCAAACAGAAACAAGATTATTTTTATTACGGTACCTGTTGGCAGATCATTTTGCTTGTTTCAAACAAAAAAACTCACTTCATTTTGATTTATTTGCCCAGAAAACAAGACTTAATATCTTATGTCATTTTACTAATGTAGTAAATGCATCTTGACTTAAGAAATGTTTGATATTTGGACTGGAAACGAGACAAAAATACTGAGTAAGAGAAGTATTTTTTGCAGTGTGAGCATCTTTAGTCTGTGCATTTAATGTTGAAAATCACAAAAGCTGCTCAGATCTTGGAGGAATTTGATGAGACGTTCATGTTGATGTCTTTCAGCGAATGACCGCTTCTGTGAGATCGTGATGTTCATCTCTGCGTGAGATACGAGTGTTTTCGCCCGTCACCTTGAGACGGTGTCGATAAAAGTTGTACGTGAGCGTCAGCGAAGGCTCAGCTTTGACTAGAATCACAGATAATCTCAATATAACACAAACACCTGCTGCTCAATGAGGGGTTCGTGACGGAGAGATGCGTTCATGATGAGATATCACACCGTTTAGGAGAGCTTTCAGAAACACAGTCAGTTCTACACTTGGTTTGTAAGCAGATCCCTAATTTTCCCAAATTAAGTTTCTTTCCTTTCTGAATTCCGTTTAAATGGTTCAATTAAATTTTAGTAATCAAAATGCAAGTCTAATTAATCGAATCATGAAACGTATGCAATTTAACATGAATGTTTCTAAAGTTTAAAGTCAATTTTATCCCTTAAAACTCATCTTTGATCACCAAAATTATTCTTCATGCCTTAAAATATCTTGAATGTAACTCGACACCCTTGCCTCATTTAGTATTCGCAGTTCTATGAATATGCAAATGAGCCCCGCCTCCACTCACTCACTCACTCACTCAGAGATCCACTGGTTGACGATCACACGTTGATCTGATTGGTCAAGGTAGTTGAGTCCGGTCGAACGATGTATTAATTAACTTCTGATTGGATTATGTTGGTAATAGGCACTTATCTAACACTCAAAGATGTTTTGTGCCTCTAACGAGTGCTTTCGATCTTCTTTTTGCTCTGAATGGTGTGTGTAAAACACTTGAGTTCTGCCAGACACCGTCTAGAACGCGACCGAGTGCTTATAAACCGCGGAAAACTACTTTTAAACAGGAAATGACAGAATATTTACGTACATATTTACAGCGGGTCTATTCGCATGGGATTAGCATTACCTGAGGTCATTTTTCCGGACCTTTTTACAGAAGGTAAAAATCTTGACTGACATTGTCCATGATGATTCCTGAGATGCACATTCAGACGGGACTAAAATCACTGAGAAGCTCTGGAGATTATTACTGTATCCCTCCTCTCCATGTTAAACTAGTCCTGTCCTAATAGTGCTTAAAGGGATAGTTCACCGCAAAATGTAAACTCTGTCAGTAATTACTGTTCCTCATGTTGTTCAACCCCATAAGACTTTCGTTCATCTTCGGAACACAAATGAAGATATTTGTGATTAAATCTGAGAGCTGGGTCACTCCTCCATAGGCTTCTAAGAGATTGAAACTTGCCGGCCCAGAAAAGTTATTAAAGAAATCGTTAAAATAGTCCAAGTGACTACGAGTGAGTTCACGTAGTGTAACAGAAGTGCTACGTTGTGTTGTCGGCCAATAGTGAGCCTGCGTGTGACGTAGTGTTGTAGTCAAGACCACCTAACCCGAGACCGAGACAAGACCAAGACTTTTAGGGGTCGAGACCAAGACCGAGGGAGGGCGAGACCGAGACCAGCGCCCCACACTACAAAAAATTGTGAAACATGATCAAAAGAGCTTCTCAAATTGATCTGAAAGATCTATATTCTCATAAAATGCATAGCCTAGATATTAAACACTCAAAGTTTAAATAAACATAACCATCTTTCAATACTCCTGGGTGACTTCCATCATTTAGTACAGTATGCAAAACAATTATTCATTGTTCATCACTAAAGTCTTCACTTTTCTCCGCTTTTTATAAACAATACATAAAGTTATGTTGTTTTTAAACCTACAACAATCCTTTTTTAAACATATTTTAGCACAATTCACAACCAGCGGTAGTTTTGTTATTTTTCTTTTTTTGTTATTTTTTTTTGTTATTTAACTTCCTGCAAGTTTCATAGCTTAAGATGTCCTCCCCATTATAAACGAAGCATTTATTTAATCAAGCTCTAAATACAGCTCGTTCTGGATCCATGGTAAGAAGTGACGTCGCGGTGCGAAGTGACGTACCAGTCGTTTGCATATGACCGCCTCCAGCGCAAGACAACTACGCCTCATTTCGCATCCTCGCATGCGTTGACGTGCAGCGAGTGGGTCTGTTTACAAGATGACTGCGATGATGTGCTGTTCCTGCTGTGGACAAACAACATGTTTGAATGCTGCTGAACGATCCAGACGTCAGGGAAAGCAGTCGGATGCAGTTTATTTGCAGCATATGCAGCCCGCCAAAGCTTTATTTGAGGTGAGTGATCAGATGAGTGTGACAGGGCATGTTAGCTGCTACTGAAAGAGCAGAGAGCGCAACATGACATCATGACTTTTGCGTAAACATACACGCCACTTTCAAGTCAAGCGGCGTGTTATTTATACGCATTTTGAGCTATCCGCGTGTACGCGTGTATATCTACGCCGTTATGTCCGAGTGATTCCGCGTGTATGTACACGCCGTTAAAAATCCGAGCGAAATAAAGCCAAAATTTTGATATACATCTGGGGAGCGATAGTTTTCTTACTAGGATGGCAGGGAAAGACTTATAAATGGTATTAACCAGTGACGGGTAGGTTTAGGGACGGGGTTGGAGTAGGTCATATATTTGTATATACAGTAATGTAACGTTAAGTTAACGGCGTTCATAAACACGCTGAAAAGCGATTTTGCGTGTTGATAGCACGCCAAAAAATGGAAATAGGAATTGGCGTGTCATACATACGCAGTTTCATGAGATCAGTCTGGAGAGCGAGCGAGCTCCGGCCGCGTGCGCGCCTTCAAACTGTCTTGCTCTCTCTCTCTCTTCCTCCTCGCGCATATGAATCAAAATCAATTGAGAATTGATACGATGCTGGTAAAAGATTGGAAGACCGAAGTTTCACGTGGTGGAGCATTGTGTAGTTTACGTGTGATACAAAATGACTAACGTTAATAATTTATGCATAAGCAGCACTGACGTTAGCCAATCATAACAGTATAGGCGTTAACACTGAACTCTTAAAGGGGAAACACCCCAAAACAGACTGTTTGAATCCGAGGTGAGAAACAGGGTGGGAAAATGTCATAAATCACTACATTTTTTAAGTTTTTTTGTACAAAAAACTATAGTAATACTATAATTGCACCTAAGGGAACATAATAAACAAAACAAAAAACCATGTCATAACCCCTTTAACAAAAAAATGAGACAATATACTGGCAATTTAGTGATATTTTCACAGTTATGGTCTTGACTGGTCTTGAAAAAAAATCGCGAGTCCTCAATGTCCGAGACCAAATGCGGTCGAGTCCGAGACGAGACCGAGACCATCAAAAAGTGGTCTCGAGAACTACAACACTAGTGTGACGTACAACACAGAAGCGCTGCGCTGTTACACTACGTGAACTCACTCGAGGCCGACAGAGAAGGAAATGAATACTTGAACAAAATCGTTCTTTTTGTTTGTTTTTTGCGCACAAAAAGTATTCTCGACACTTGATAAACATAAGATTGAGCCACTGTAGTCACTTGGACTATTTCAAGTCAAGTCTGTGTCTTGTTTTCCACCATTTTAATTTTTAATAAAAGCCTTCATTCTTCTGCTCTCCTCAAACCCTGACACTGATATTCTCAAAGCGAAGCTCTTTTTCATTCTTTCCTTAGAAATAAAAAGTTGTAAGCCTTTTTGCATTGATTTACTGTTAACAAACTCCCGACGTCGTCCACCGCTGAGAGCGACGTTTAGACGAATATCAATTATGTTCTGCGCTTTCCTCTCAATAACTAAATAAACACAACAACTATATAGATCTGGCTGTGTGAGACGCTGACGTTACAGTACAGAACGCCTCTTTCAATGTTATCCTGAACATTGTATAAGCATTAGTTTCACTGAACGTCCCGATTCCTTCACATAAACATCAGTCTACACTACAGGCTTTCATAAACATAGGACCTCTTGTTTTTTAAGTTTCATTACAAACTGTTCACACATTGGCAATAAAACTGAATAATGCATGAAAAAACATACGTTTAGCCCCTTTAATACTGAAACATTACACGTTATACTATCAATTTCATTTTTATGACTTGATTTCGTGATTCCATTTGTGTTTACATTTAATTTAAAATTCAACAATATTATTGACAGCATTATATGAGAACTGAACTGAGCTGGATGATGACATCACGCTTTTCTCCAGAGCAGCTGTATATACATACACAATTTTTTATTTTAAGAAATTAATAGTTTTCTTCAGAAAGGACGCATTAAATTGATCAAAAGTGACAGTAAAGACATTTATAATAACACAAAATATTTCTTTTTTAATTAAATGCTTTTCTCTTGAACTTTCAAAGAATCCTGAAAAAAATGAATCACGATTTGCACAAAAATATGAAGCAGCAAAACTGTTTTCAACTGTGATAATAATCATAAATGTTTCTTGAGCATCAGATCATCATATTATAGTGATTTCTGAAGGATCATGTGACACTGAAGACTGGAGTAATGATGATAAATTCAGCTTTGATCACAGGAATAAATTACACTTTACTATATATTCACATAGAAAACAGCTGATTATAATATTTCACAATATTACTGGGTTTGTTTTGTATTTCTAAACAAATAAATGCCGCCTTGGGGAGCAGAAGAGAGACTTCTTTTAAAAACATTAAAAATTGTATGACACCAAACTTTTGAACAGCAGTGTGTATAAATGAACTAAATTAATATCTTTTTACAACAAAAATGAAACATAACTGAACTTGTGACGATATTTTCTACTAGAAACAAACTTTGTTGCATTATTTTCCTGTTATCTCTGTAAAGCTGCTTTGAAACACTCTGTATGGTAAAAAGCGCTGTATGAATGAAGCTGACTTGACTTTTCTTCTCTGGTGGTCCCACTGATAGAGACGTCTCAGGGGTCAAAGGTCAGAGACCCCAAAACCCCCACTGACCACTTAAAACGATATGGAAAAATGATTAATGACTAAAGATTGAAGTGGGATTCGATTTTCATTTGAATTTTCATTTTTTTTATCATAATTGCTGAATGGAATCCTTTACTTGTTTCTTATTAATTTTGTGTGTTTAATAATTCCTGGTTGTTTTGTTCTAGCTTGCTTGTCTCACCAAATATGATGCGTTTCATGCTTTCGTTAATCATGTCTTGTATTATATTATCCCATTTATCACCAGAAAAACTTTTCCTCTGAGCCAGGGTTACAGCTAATGTTCAATTCTCACATGACGTTATTAAACGCGAATGAAAGTGAATGAAAAGTCCTGATTTTGTAAAAACGGATATTTATTTATAAAGTTCTGTTTTGGTAAAGCTCTTTGACGTCGAGTATTTTAACATATTATTCCACTGTTTTGAAGATTTTATGGTAAATTATACTTTTTGTAAAATATACTGCTTTTTGTCATTAAAACCAAAACGTTTGACTGTATTTGTTATTTCGAGAAGTTAACAGGGAACGTCGTCTATAATGTTACAGTTTTTTTACAGTCGCTAGGACCCATTTTTCAATACTTAAGTCACTTTTTCTTCACTCTTCACGCAATGAGCACAACAGAAGTATATGTGGGCTAAACTGTGGATCATTTATCATTGCTTTGGCACAAAATGCATTCAATGACTACATCTTTCAAATTACATTAATTCTTTTCTCACTTCGACACTGCAACCGCCAAAACTCTGTGTACCTACAGGCCAATTTGCACACGCTTACAACTGATTTCAAAACTGTTAAACTTAAGTTCAAAACAATAACATAATACAAAACTGAATAATTATAAGACAGCATTTTGCCACATTTCTACAGTATTGTAATGAAATATATTTAGAATCTAAAAATTAAATGGTATAAAAACAATTGGACCAACCACAGCTGATTCCTATTGTATCTGTATCGGTGGATGGTGTGTATACAAATTGTTGTACTTTGGAATTACTCCAAAAACATAAAATATAATAACTGCATGATGTCTGATTCATTCTAGTAACATATATTGAAGTGAAAAACAGTAGAGAGGTAGAAGAAAGAAAGCATTTACATAGGAAAACATTGCATAAAGTTACCTGTTGTTAGTGTTTTTTATGTTATTGTTTTGTGGGTGATAAAGTGTGTTTGTTGGCTGTCAACCTTTGCTAGTGTTCTGGAAGAATGTGTTGATTTGAGATATGTATGAAGTGATTTGGTAGTTTTAGTGCATTTTGAATGTGAAATGAGCTGCTGTGCCGAGCTGAAAGTTGGTTAGGAGAACTGTGTGAAGAGTTTTGAAAAAGTGACTTAAGTATTGAAAAATGGGTCCTAGCGACTGTAAAAAACTGTAATTATGCCTGATTTATGGAGTGATGTTCGTCTAACACTTTATAAATGTTACTTTTAAAAGTAAAATGCCATTAATGTTTGAAGAATGATAAAACAGAATGTTTCCTTTTTATTTTACTTTTTTTTTTTTAATGAACATTCCGAAATGGAATTTTATAACAAAATGGGAATATTAGTGACGTTCTCAGAATATATTTTTGTTAGCTGGAAAAACACACAATTTAAAAATATATATTCTTATTACAGTTTGTGTTGACATTTTCGAACTCAACAATCAAATTTAGTGAGATTTATTTTCTCAAGATGCAGGGCTGTGTTGTTTGATGAAAAGGTGTGTGTGTGTGTGTGTGTGTGTGTGTGTGTGTGTGTGTGTGTGTGTGTGTGTGTGTGTGTGTGTGTGTGTGTGTGTGTGTGTGTGTGTGTGTGTGGTGTGCGTGTGCGTGTGTGTGTGTGTGTGTGTGTGTGCCTGTGTGTGTGTGCCTGTGTGTGTGTGTGTGCCTGTGTGTTTGTGTGTGTGTGTGTGTGTGTGTGTGTGTGTGCCTGTGTGTGTCTGTGTGTGTGCCTGTGTGTGTGTCTGTGTGTGTGTGTCTGTCTGTGTGTGTGTGTGTGTGTGTGTGTGTGTGTGTGTGCTGTGTGTGTGTGTGTGTGTGTGTGGTGTGTGTGTGTGTGTGTGTGTGTGTGTGTGTGTGCTGGTGGTGTGTGTGTGTGTGTGTGTGTGTGTGTTGTGTCTGTGTCTGTGTTGTGTTGTGTGTGTGTGTGTGTGTGTGTGTGTGTGTGTGTGTGTGTGTGTGTGTGTGTGTGTGTGTGTGTGTGTGTGTGTGTGAGTGTGTGTTATCTGTGTGAGGTCAGATGTGTCCTTCAGTCAGCACAACACTATGATAACACAGTAAACACAGTCTGATAGAGCCTGAACTCACACCAGACGCTCCCTGTCTTTACTCTACATCTGCTGTTTAACTCATACCTGCATGCACACAGTATCCCATAAACACTGGCACATTGTTGCAAGTGCAAGTTATGTTTTGGTTTTTTTTGCAAGTGCAACAATTTATTTATATAAGTGCCGGGCAACGAGTAATCTCATCCAAAATAAAAGTTTGTGCAAATCATCATATTATAGTGATTTCTGAAGGATCATAATTTACACAATAATTTCACATCATAATAAAAGTGGCATTACACCAATTTGAATATGCTAACATGAATCTCTTCATAATTGACTTTTGAATTGAATAAGAAAGTGTAAAGAGGATTTAAAGCTGTCTGGAAGATATGGTCAAATAAAAGCATAAGAAGTCCAGAAATATTGACCCAATATTTCTATAGATTTTAAATTTGAAGCAGTGTTCATTTGTGAAATAAATTATTTTTTTTTGGCTGTAATATTTTAATGCAAAAGACTGTTTGTGTGTGTGTTGCAGTGTTGCAGTCGTGCTGTTTACTCAGAATGATAAGCTATGATGGATGTCCAGTGACGGCGCAGGTCCCACACACACACACACACACACACACACACACACACACACACACACACACACACACACACACACACACGTGACCATACGCATGATAACTAACACTAAACTAAATAAGAAATATAGATATCTGAGCCACATGATTGTCATGATATTCAGTTTCATTTATGTTTAGTCAGACGTTTGTAAAAGGGTGGTGTTGTGTGTGTGTGTGTGTGTGTGTGTGTGTGTGTGTGTGTGTGTGTGTGTGTGTGTGTGTGTGTAAGTGTGTAAGTGTGTAAGTGTGTGTGTGAGTGAGTGAAACAGGTCAGATTTATTATTAACTACATGCATTTGATTTAAATTCAATCATATTTTCTTAAAGCATTTATTCAAATTGCTTAGAATCAGAAAAATTACATTTACATATACATTTATATTACATTTCAGTTCAAAAATCAAAAGTATGAACATGGTTAAAATATGGCTAGTTGTGAAACAAGTAATATTCAGTTAGTTACATTTATGATTTTGAAACAAATTGCCTATATCGGTGATGAACATAAAACTAGTTATCGTGTATTAAGTTTATTAGGTTATTTATGATAAAACTGTAATTCAAAAATGCATGGAAGTTTTATGTGCAATTCAAATACATCTGAAATTTAGGCCTAAGTATGTTTAAAGTGCACACATATTTAATAAAATATTAATGTTTTTATTAAACAGAGCTACTTTAATCAGTATTAATGTAAAAATTATTTTTTATATAACATATTACGTTTGGCCATCATCTTTAAGGATGTCTTTAATTGCGCTTATCACAAAGCATCCTGGGATTGTTTTCTGACAGATGTATGCCATAAGAAGCAGTTTAGAGAGATGTGTGTGTCAGGAGTGTGTCCTTCAACTCAGACTAATAGTTTATAGTTTACTCCAGAGAGAAAGTAGGGCACTTGAACACATCATTGTAACATCACTGATATAACGAGGACAGAGACGCAAACTTTAGAGAGAGTCGTCAGTGTTTACATGCTGTTCAAGACCTGAGCGTGAACTCACTGAGTACACACACACACACACACACACACACACACACACACACACACACACACACACACACACACACACACACACACACACACACACACACACACACACACACACACACACACACACTCATCTCTCTCCTCTCTCTCTCCTCTCTCCCACACAACAACTGAGTCTAACTACAAAACACACACACACAAAACACACACACACTGAGTCTACACATACCACAACACACACACACACACACACAACTGGTCTACACACACACACACACACACACACACTGATCTACACAACCACACACACACAACACACACTACACACACACACACACTGAGTCTACACAACACACACACACACACACACACACACACACACACACATCATATGTCTCAACACAACACACACACACACACACACACACACACTAGTCCTACAACACACACACACACACACACACACACTGAGTCTACACAACACACACAACACACACCACACACCACTGATCTCATCACACACACACACACCACACACCACACACTGATCTTTCAACAACACACACACACACACCACACACTTCACACTATCTCTCTCTCAACACACACAACACACACACACACAACACACACACACACCATCACACACACTGAGTCTACACATACACCACACAACAACACACACACACACACACACACACACACACTACTTCTCTACACACACACACACACACACACACTGAGTCTACACTACACACACACAACACACACACACACACACACACACTTTCACACACAACTACTCTCTCACACACACACACACACACACACACACACACACACACACACTATCTCTCTCTCACACACACCACCACACACACACGAGTCTACACATACACACACACAGACACAACAACACACTACACTTTTCAACACACACACACACACACCACTCCAAAACACACACACACACATCCCACACACACACACACTCTAACTACACATCACACACACACGACAACACACACCACACACACTTTTTCACTCACATACTCTCTCTTTTCTCACACACACACCACACACACACACAACAACACAACACACACTACACACACACACACACACACAAAAATACACCCCTCTCATCTCACACACACTCAACACACACTCACACACACTCTCACACACACCTCTCTCACACACACCACACACCATCACACACACACACACACACACCTCTACACACACACACACACTCCACCCACACTCACAAACTCCATCAACCTCTCAAACACGCACTCAACACACAACACACACACACTTTTTCACTCACATACTCTCTCTCTCTCACACACACACACACACCACACACACACACACACACACACACATACACACTCTCTCTCTCTCACTCAGACACACACACACACACACACACACTGATGTCTGTGCAGTGTTTTCTCCTGTCAGTGTTCGGTCGGTCTGAAGTTAAACTGGTCCTGAACTATTGCACAGTAATTAGTGTAATGTAGCGCTCGCCTCTTATCAGCTCCGTGATGGACACACGTGATGTGTGTGTGTGTGTGTGTGTGTGTGTGTGTGTGTGTGTGTGTGTGTGTGTGTGTGTGTGTGTGTGTGTGTGTGTGTGTGTGTGTGTGTGTGTGTGTGTGTGTGTGTGTGTGTGTGTGTGTGTGTGTGTGTGTGAAGTGAAGGAGCCGTGTGTATTCTGCACTTATAATGTCTCTTGATGTTTCAGTTTCTCAAGAGTGTTTTTAAACAGCTGTTCATTCGCTACGGTTTCTTTCTATATGTAAATGAGGCTCTTTATGTAAAGCAGGAGGGATTCTCCCCAAACCTTTTTTTTTTTTGCCTTTCTCAATCTCTTTAACCTAAAATATTTACTTAAAGTTGAGTTTAAAGATTTAAAATAATAATAATATTTCAATAATTTAAGAACACATGCTTGTTCACTGTCCTCTGATTGGTTAATGCTCACATGACTTGCAGGTAAACAAAGAAAATGCCTCTTTTAGTAAGTGTCTTAAACTTCAACAAACACACACTCACTCTCACACACAAACACACACACTCACTTACACACACACACACACAAACACACTCACTTACTCACACACACACACTCACACAGACACACTCACTCACACACACACTTACACAGACACACACACACTCACTCACACACACACACACACACACACACACACACACACTTACACACACACTCACACAAACACACTCACTTACTCACACACACACTCACACAGACACACTCACTCACACACACACACACACACTTACACAGACACACACACACACACACACGTTTACAAATGTTGTTCTAGTGCAGTTTCCGAGTTTGATCTGAATCTTACAGTGGCCTGAATGTTTTCCCAGGAAAAATAGGAGTCTTTCTGCCTGTTCTCTTCGTCTCTTTTTCATTTCTTCAATAATTATTTACATCCAAGGTCACGGCAGCTGCAGGAGAAATTTAGGGAGTGTGTTGTGTCTGACGAAGAGAGTGAGACGGAGAATGAGTTTGAAGAAGAGAGGGAGAGATGTTCCTCCCTTCTCTGGGACTGAAGCTCAAGGCCGTGTGTGTGTGTGTGTGTGTGTGTGTGTGTGTGTTGTGTGTGTGTGTGTGTGTGTGTGTGTGTGTGTGTGTGTGTGTGTGTGTGTGTGTGTGTGTGTGTGTGTGTGTGTGTGTGTGTGTGTGTGTGTGTGTGTGTGTGTGTGTGTGAGACGGTGTAACAGGAATACTGTTACCGATCTGCCTTATCAAACCCTTATCGGGCGATACACACCTGGGGCTGAAGGAGAGAGAGAGAGAGAGGGTCATCCGGGATGTTCGGGAACTTTGCTTTGGGATTCGGTGGATTTGAGGAGGTTTGGACCTAAAGTCGAAAGTGCTTATAAATCCACACAATATTAGTTTTTTTTTTTAAATGTACAGAGTTTTGTGTTATGGTTTAGGGGTCGTGTGTGTGTGTGTGTGTGTGTGTGTGTGTGTGTGTGTGTGTGTGTGGTGTGTGTGTGTGTGTGTGTGTGTGTGTGTGTGTGGTGTGTGTGTGTGTGTGTGTGTGTGTTGTGTGTGTGTGTGTGTGTGTGTTGTGTTTTTGTGATATATGAGGACACAAATGTGTATAATGACATGCATATTACACTGGTATTACAACTTACACGTGAAATATGAGGACACAGCATGAGTCCTCATATTTCAAATAGCTTAAAAAACATAAAAAACAATGTTTTTTAAAAATGTAAAAATGCAGCATGTCTCCTGTGAGGGGTAGGTTTAGGGACAGGGGCAGTGTAGGGGGATAGAATATATAGTTTGTCCAGTATAAAAACCATTACGCCTATGGAGAGTCCTCATAATGCTGTTGCACCAACATGTGTGTGTGTGTGTGTGTGTGTGTGTGTGTGTGTGTGTGTGTGTGTGTGTGTGTGTGTGTGTGTGTGTGTGTGTGTGTGTGTGTGTGTGTGTGTGTGTGTGTGTGAGAGAGAGAGTGCTGGTTTGTTCAGGACGGAACCACATTGGTTTATGCAGGTGCAAATTTCCCATCGTTAAGACACACACACACACACACACACACACACACACACACACACTCTCTCTCTCACACAAACAAACACACACTCATTCTCTCTCTTATATATATATATACATACACTGTCATGGAATCTTATAGTGTGTCATCCAAACTGTTTTATAAAAAAAACAAGTTTTTAATGAAAAAATAAATTAATTACATTTAAGATTTAATATTTCACATTTATAATTCTTTGCATGCAATAAAATTACAATAAACATATTTTATAAATATATATTTTTTGTTATAGTAATATGAATATTGCATATGTAATATACATATTACAATTTCTTTAGTTTATTTTTTATTAAAAAGTATATATATATATATTGTGTATAATGTATATAATTTTATTTTGAATATATATATACTTTAAATTTATTTAGTCAGAGCGTACAGTATATGCTATGACAATAAATGTATGTACATGTAGGATACTTGTAAATAAATAAATTTATATTTATATATTAAACTGTAAGGTGTCATAATAGCATTGCACTTTCTGATTTTCCCGTCGGTATAGAGTTCTGTGTATACAGTGATCAGAAAGGTTACGTGTAAAGCCTAGTTCACACTACATGATTTTAAGCCCGATTTAAGCCCGATTTGCAAATCGTTGAGTCGCCGACAAGTCAGGGTGTTATCGCGTGCAAATCGCGGGCGATTAGCGGAAGATTAACGCTCGCCAATCTGTTAGTGTGAAAGAGCCAACAACGCATCAAAGACGCTCACAGACACCTCGCAGACGCGTCGCCGAGCCCAGAAAAATATCTAGCATGCTAGATATCCAGAGCTGTCGCGCGACTCAATCTCAGTGATGTCATGAGCTAGAGCCAATCAGAGCAAGGCATGGGTTGAGGTCACCGGGTAAATAGCATGGTAAATACCGGTAAATACGCGAAATGCGCGATTTTCAAACAAACACGACCAAGACGAGTTTACAGAAAGATGAGCAACATGTCGTCAAGAAAGCAATGGACTCAACAGCAAATTTTAGGAGCAAAGTTTAATCGAACTGTGGCAGGAGCATGAATGCCTTTATGATGTTGGACATGAGATGTGAGAAAGAGAAAAGGTGGATGGAAATTACAAACGCCCTCAAACACCCAGGTAAGCAAAATGTTATAGGTTGAAATGTACATTAAATCTTACTGTAATTTAGTTTATTGTTATTTCCGGTTCGTTTTATCGCGTGATTTTTCGCGACAAAACGTGGTTTGTAGACGAGATAGAATCGTTGGGTGACAGAGTTGTCAAATCCTGTAGTGCGTTCACCCTCCGTTGCGGATCAATCACGATGTGTCGTTTGGTGTGAACGGCTCAACAACTTGAACACTCCTGATTTCACAGAGAGCAAGTCATGTAGTGTGAACTGCACAGTTCAGCCCTACGTTTTAAAATCATGTAGTGTGAACTAGGCTTAAGTGTCCAGAGTCCAGTTGAGTTGGGAAATTAAATGCTAACGGATCACGTATATTAAAGGCACACTATGTAGAAATTGTGTTTTTGTCAAACAACGACCCCTAGAGTCGCCGTGGAATACTTGCACTGTCGTAAATAGCCGTAACCGTGCTTTCTTTGCTTTTTCCATCGTCGAGTATCACGTCTGAAATGCGCGCAAGTTCTTTGCGCTTCATATGTTGTTGTTGATGTGTGTGACGTCGTTTCTGTAAAGCATTTCGTGATTGTCGTGAGATTTGTCTGGGCGCTCCTCTCAAACTTGCATTGCTGGTTTTCCAGCGGCGTCCCCCCCAAGCTTTACTACCAGGATGATTCGCCCTACTATGAGTTTGTTTACCACCGAAATTACTTTGAAGCTGTTATATTAAAGTACAATTCTTGCATGCCTTTAAAACTCATGAGTTTAATGACGTAGAAAACATTTGAAGGAAACTCTATCGCCCCCTTGAGTCCTGGTGCATTAAACATCAACACATTCAATCTGAAGAAGTGTTTGCATGAAGTGTGTTTCAGCTCATTTTTCCATTTTGTAGCGGGAGAATAAGCTTCTCTTCTGCCTGTTCAAATACTGCTGGGATTTAGCTATTATGACAGTCCTGGATTCAGGCGAATCAGCGGAAAGAGGAGGCGTGTCCCGGCGCAAACGTTCCCTGGTGTTATTTCAGAAAACAATCCCGCCACAGACCTGGAAAAACCTAAAAAGTCAGTAGCCAAGTTTCCATCCACTTGTCAATGGAATTATCTGAAGTTCGGTAAAAAAAAACCTCATGTGAATAAAGCTGGTGAAAGTGTGTTTCCATCCAACGGCTTTAAAGCGGATAAAAACCTGTGTGTAATGACGTCACATGATGTTTTGCGATCAAATTGGTATATCGAATTGATTTGAGACATTTTAAAGTGTTTCCAATCATTTTTGCACTGAATTGCACAACATTCAAGCAAACATTTGCGAACAAAGTTTTGCTAGGCAAAATGTATCGCGCCATAATAACGTTTCCATCAGTGTTTATCGCATAAGCCGTATATCCATCAATATAAAATCCCATGACACCGAACGCATTTCATTTGAGTCGATATTCATGAAATTCAATCGAATTTTACTGTTTCCATAGGCATTTTTCATTCCAAATCACTTAATGCGGATAAACACGTGTGGATGGAAACATAGCTGGTGGCGCGTTTTTCAGATGCTATTTTAATGGCGCTTGGCCGTAATGTAGCGTGTGCACAACGCGCATACACTTTGCGTCTCTCATTTACACAGACGCAGCAGTTCACATTTTTGCAAACCATACATAATTACAAGGAAAAATATTACCACACGAGGGAAATCATTGTGGTGAAGATGTGAAAAAAAATCTAGCTTACACATTTACCCAAATTATTATACGCCTGTTTAACCGAAGCTAATTCGGGAGGGGTTTCTCCATCCACATACAGTGTCACTTCTCTGTGTTTTACGGCCCTGTTGAGCGTCGGTCTCCTGGCGTGCGTCTCGTAAATCCGCCGTTATAATACCAATCCGCCGTGGAACAAGCGGGCCTGCTTTTAATGTGATTTTCTTTTTTGACCATTTTTTCAAAATCACTTGAAATCCTATTCTAACCCACTTACTGGCTGTAAATTAGAAGCACTGAAATGAAAATTAAGCAATTTAATCATCTGTGGAACGGGCAGGACTCTCAAAACTCCAGCCAATCATTTTCAAGACCGTCTAGAATCATTGGACAGAAAATGCGTCACTCAAACGGTTGTACCATACCCCCCCTCCCCCCACCCCCCTTGCGCGCGTGTCCCGTGCGTGCGCATACTCAAAGATCGTGACCCAGTCACAGGAAGTGCAAGTCGCCGGTACAGAGAGAGAGAGAGATTGCGCGTCCATGTTTTTCGAATGGGTGGAGTCAGGGCCAGCGTTGGAGGAGAGAAGGTAGGACCTTATGAGTTGTGTATTTTCAAAATCTGCTGGCCGTTTTGCAAATCACATACCCCACCTTTAAAGGGAATGTGAGATGAGCTCTGATTGGTTTGTTTCACGTCACGCCCAGTTGCCAACTTAGCAATTTTGTTGCGAGATTTAGCAACTTTTTAGACTACCCTAGCAACTTTTTTTTCAAAAAGCACCTAGCATCAAATTTAGGAATTTTTTATATTTATTTGGCAACTTTTAGCAACTTTTGGAAAGACTCTAATCCAAACAACACGCGTACAAGCTAGCTAAATAGACTGAGCGATTCATTCATAATTCCTTAAGATCGCTGTGGAAATCTCTGTGAAACCCGGAAGACAAAATACAATGAACACATTTCACATGTTTGGAAAAATAATTTAGACAAATTTTATGTGTAGTTTCACTGGTTAATAAGAAAAAAGCCTACACCTAATCAGCCTGTCGGGGTGGTATTCGCTATAACAACCGCCTCGCTATACATTATCCCTTACATATATATATATATATTTATATATAATATATATATATTATATATATATATATATATATATATTACAAACAAATCTAAATTAGCATTTCAAATAATATCTACATATTACATAATGGCGTAGTTTTGCGTTGCGATTACGTAATGACGTCATAGCGCAATGACGTCACAACGTCATTTAGCAACTTTTAGCAACAAATTGATCCGCCTTTAGCAACTTCCCCTGAAAATTAGTTGGCAACAGTCATAATGTAGAGCTTCAGACCACATTTTAGATTTGCGTCGGGCGCAAGAGTCATTTATCCCGCCAGTATAATAGCAACATAACCCGAGATCCGCCCACAGTTACTTGCGTTTCGCGTTTGATACTTGCGTTTCAGGTCGATATAAATCGATAATAGGGCCCTTAATCTGAGGAAGTGTTTGTGTGAAGTGTTTTTTTAGATCATTTTCCATTTTGTAGTGGGAGAATAAGCTTCTCTTTAACTGTCTGTCCATTCAAATACTGCTGGGATTTATGATTCAGGATATTTATGATTATCGTGATGCGTCACATTATTATGGATGTCTTTGCTTTTCTGTTATTTGAAACGATGATATTTTATTAGAATAAAATCCTGTGTTCAGCCCAGAGCAGGTCTGATAAGTGTCTGGAAATAAAGAGTGTGTTACAGAGTTCACGTGTTCTCCTCTTCATTTCTCTGCGGTGACATCATACATGCGTTTGAGCGTCGTGCTGGGGTCAGAGGTCATGTGTACAGGAATTTGATAAAGTTTCCTGAATGGTTCAATTAAAAGAGTTTGTATAAGGTTCTTGAAAAAAAAATCAGCAAATATTCATATACTTGGGACAGTGAGATCTTTTTCTTTTCTTTTTTTTAAAGTCTCTTCTGCTCACCAAGGCAGCGTTTATTTGATAAAAAAAAATAGATTCAAAATTGTGAAATATTTTTACATTTTAAATCATCTGTTTTCTATGTGAATATATAGTAAAGTGTAATTTATTCCTGTGATCAAAGCTGAATTTTCCGCATCATTACTCCAGTCTTTACTGTAAAAAAAGTAATCAGTTGATTTAACTTAAAAAAGTGAAGGAACACTTTGCCTTAAAATTATTAAATAAACTTTATGCGTAATAGAAAAAAAATAAGTTATGTGAACTTGACAATTCCATGTAACTTAATATTTTCAATTTTCAAAGTTGATTTCCTTAATCATTTTAAGACAACACTTTAAGTTTAGTCAACTGATCACTTTTTTTTACAGTGCGTTCAGAAATCAGTATAATATGATGATTTGCTGCTCAAGAAACATTTATGATTATTATCAATGTTGAAAACAGTTCCATGATACATTTGATGCACTTTCTGGATTCTTTGATGAATAGAAAGTTAAAAAGAACAGCATTTATTTGAAATAGAATTATTATAAATGTTTTTACTGTCACTTTTGGTCAAATTAATGTGTCCTTGCTTAATAAAAATATTTAAAAAAAAAAAAAAAAAAAAAAAACAAGGTAGTGAGTGTATAGTTGTTTAGAGTTGAATAAAGTCCTTTAGATCAGTGTTTTGATTTCTGTTATTGTAAAACAGATGCTTTTAAACATCAAGATCTGAGTTTCCCAAACTGGGGTTTGTGCGTATGACAAGCTAATGATGTAATTAAATCATTAAAGCGAATAAGGAATTTAGGAAGTTACTAAAAAACATGAAATATTTAATTCATTTATGTGCATGTCATGTGAACCGTGACCATGCAAATCTGTTGTTAAGTTATTGAAATTTGGGAATCACTGTTGTATGTATTCAGACACCTTCAACATTTCTCAAATTATCACAGTTTATTCACTATAGTTTCGAAAATGGTATTATAATATAACAATAACAGTTGATATTTCACTGGTTTTGTCTCAGAAATGAATTATGTTGAATATCTGTCAGTGTTAAATTTAACTACACAATTAGATAATACCAGTTTAGCTCAAGCAGTGACCCAGCAATGCTTCATGTTGTTCAGTCTGTGTGTAAAAAGAGCATTAGTTATTAAAGAAAAAACACTTCAGCAAAACATGATCAGATCAAAGTGTCCCAATCATTTTTGGTCCCAAATTTTTATGAAGAATTTTTGGGTATTATATTTCTACATAAATGGACTGTAGTGTCCTGCACACACTAGTAAAAAAAAAAAAGAGAAATTATATCTGGTGTCTGAATAATTTTTGGTTTGACTGTATGTTTCTGAACGGTTTATTCCGTGTTGGTTCTGGACGCTGAGTCTTGACCTTCGTACTTGCACATTGCTTTCTGTTTGTTTGCGAGTCGAGTTTGTTTGCAAAACGCTGGATTTATTTTTTTCATTATGGCACAATATTAACTCCATATGCATGATTCTGGGTAAACTGAGAATCATGATTTTGGTTTATTTCAAATGGTTGTCATGATTCTAAACAGACAAATAAACAAAATAACATGTAATTTACTAGAGGTTCTGACAAAATATTAATTGCTGCAGTCTATTTAAAAATGTCAAATTAATTCGAATAATATATTTTTTAAATGGATTCAATGAATGATTCAATGACTCACTCATAAAATAAATAAATATGTCACAGTTTACTTTATTTTGCTATCCTCCTCACTTACATAATTGAACTATAGTGTCCTGCACACACTAGTAAAAATATATATATCTGGTGTCTGAATAATTTTTGGTTTGTTAAAAAGTTAAAACACGCCAGCCCGTCAAACACGGGTAATAATCAACTAATTGTCAAATAACGAGGATTGTCAAGTTCTCTGAACATCAAATTGTCAAGTAACGCTGTCAAATCACGAGCCAATTTGGCGAGTTACTTATGTTTACTCACAAATCTTTGATGATTTAGCGCAAATACTATGATGTAGTCAATCCGGTTCATTTTTTCTTCTTTTTTTGGCTAGTTGAAGTTCTGAATGGCCGGTAACTTAAACATTTAGTAGCCAAATTGGCCATGAGTGAAAAATTAAATTTCAATCCCTGAGTGTGTTTCTGAACGGTTTAGTCCGCGCTGGTTGTGGACGCTGGGCTCCTGGTTGGGTGATTCCCACAGGTCAGCTGTGCCGACACTATCAGGGTCCGGCTCGATCCTCAGGAGCCTGACGTCAGCCGGGCCTGATAACGGGGTCCGGTGAAACTGGAGGGGGTTTAGACTAACAGAGACAGGCTGGATAACAGCTCAGACTGATAAGAGCCGAGACTGTGGAGCCCTATTGTTCCAGAGGATCCTCCAGAAGCTGCGTGTTATTATGAAAGTGTGTGTGTGTGTGTGTGTGTGTGTGTGTGTGGTGTGTGTGTGTGTGTGTGTGTGTGTGTGTGTGTGTGTGTGTGTGTGTGTGGTGTGTGTGTGTGTGTGTGTGTGGTGTGTGTGTGTGTGTACATGTGTGTGAGCATACGTGTGTGTGTGCGTGTGTGTGAGCGTACGGATCCGCAACAAACAGGAATATTTCCTCACTTATCAGACTCTATGACCTGCTGAATTGAGACACTCCTCTGTGCTATTATTTCCTGTCAGTGTTTTGTGTGTGTGTGTGTGTGTGTGTGTGTGTGTGTGTGTGTGTGTGTGTGTGTTGTGTGTGTGTGTGTGTGTGTCCGGTGTTATTGATATACTATTATATTAGAGCTGCATGATTCTGGATAAACTGAGAATCATCATTTTTTAATTTGGTCATGATTCTGAACAGACAAATAAACAAAATAACATGTAATTTACTAGAGGTTCTGACAACATATTTAAATATTTAAAAATGTTTAATTCATTCGAATTCATATATTTTTTAAATGGATTGAGTGAATGATTTAATGACTCACTCAAAGACTTTCAATACTAGATGAATCAGCGTTTTTGAACGAATCTCGAATGAATGATTCAATGACAGATATATTTTAACTGATGTAATGATACAATCTTTATCAATAGACGCAGACGAATCGCTGTTATTTAGGAATAAGATTGTGTGTGTGTTTGAATGGAGATTCCCATCTTTAAACGATTAATCGTGCAGCTCTGTATTGTAGAAATTTTTAATAAATTAATTTAAATATTACTTCATAATTTTTATATTTTCTGATAATTTTAAATTATTTAAGTGTCAATTCTTTTCTGTTTTTTTAATCTTTTTATTTATTTAAGTTTCAGTTTAGTTATTTTCAGTCAGTTTTATTACTTCTAAATAACTAAGCAAAATTTGAAATGTTGACTTTCTGACTGGAATAAAAAAAATATATATATAATTTAGTTTATTTTTTTGTTGCTTTGATAACTAAATAAAATCTGTTTGAGTTTTTGAGTGAAAACGTTGAGTGCAGATTTGCACATGACGAATTTCGACACTGTTACTGAACTAATCTGAACTAAATCAAGCTGAATATTGACACTATTGTCTTTGTTTATGGCTGAACTGAACTGGTTTCATAATTGATGAACTTTAGACAGTTATTGAACTGTTTTTAAATGTTTCAAGAGAACATTCAAAAGTAGCATTTCCATAATGAGAAAATGGCATGTTCCCTCAACGTACACATAACAAAAAAAATAACAAAAAAAAAGATTTAAACGCTTAAAAACTTTTTTGAACGTTCAGAGAACTTTTGGAAATAATATTTTCATAACTTAATGGGAATGTTCTTAGAACATATTTTTGTTAGCTGGGAAAGTGAGTGAGAACTTCACAGAAAATTAAAACAATTAATTCTTGCGTCGTCCTCAACGCTGAGAGAGGAAAGCAGAACTTTAGTCATGTGACTGATGATTTCATTACATCATCAAGGTCAAGGCCCGAGACTGAAATACAGCAGCTCGTGGTCTAACAGTTGAACAGATTTATGGATATACAGTCAGGACTTGTCATTTTTATTAGACTCTCTGTTTAACTGGAGCAGGTCAGAGGTCATGAGGCCCTCATTATTAGCGCAAAACCACCCAAACCACACCAAGACCTGATTGTGAAGATGTGATAGTGCTAATAACGGCAATAAATATATTCTCTTCACCCATAATTCTGCACGTCCTTCACAAATGCTTTCTGAATCTTTCTCTCGTAATCAGGTCATTGGGCTCAGATAAGGGATTATGGGTAATATAATAAAATGGTCTTCTTGGTCCCCTGAGAAGTTTTTTTTTCAGTTTTTAGTAACATCGATTAGATCACTAAGCCATACACATTTGATTTGACCAGCTAAAGACAAATATATAACACTCCATCGTTCGAATTCAGATTAATTTTTTTTTACATATGGTACTGTAATTTACTTTTAAATATTGTTTTTATGTGTATCTTGGTTCTCAGAGAAGCTCAAACGTGATGCGTAACACGAGAATGAACCTCATTGGTTCTCAGAGAAGCTCAAACGTGATGTGTAACACAAGAATGAACCTCATTGGTTCTCAGAGAAGCTCAAACGTGATGCGTAACACGAGAATGAACCTCATTGGTTCTTGAGAAGCTCAAACGTGATGCGTAACACGAGAATGAACCTCATTGGTTCTCAGAGAAGCTCAAACGTGATGCGTAACACGAGAATGAACCTCATTGGTTCTTGCAGAAGCTCAAATGTGATGCGTAACACAAGAATGAACCTCATTGGTTCTTGCTGAAGCTCAAACGTGATGCGTAACACGAGAATGAACCTCATTGGTTCTTGCTGAAGCTCAAACGTGATGCGTAACACGAGAATGAACCTCATTGGTTCTCAGAGAAGCTCAAACGTGTATGCGTAACACGAGAATGAACCTCATTGGTTCTCAGAGAAGCTCAAACGTGATGCGTAACACGAGAATGAACCTCATTGGTTCTTGAGAAGCTCAAACGTGATGCGTAACACGAGAATGACCTCATTGGTTCTCAGAGAAGCTCAAACGTGATGCGTAACACGAGAATGAACCTCATTGGTTCTTGAGAAGCTCAAACGTGATGCGTAACACGAGAATGAACCTCATTGGTTCTCAGAGAAGCTCAAACGTGATGCGTAACACGAGAATGAACCTCATTGGTTCTTGAGAAGCTCAAACGTGATGCGTAACACGAGAATGAACCTCATTGGTTCTCAGAGAAGCTCAAATGTGATGCGTAACACAGAATGAACCTCATTGGTTCTTGCTGAAGCTCAAACGTGATGCGTAACACGAGAATGAACCTCATTGGTTCTCAGAGGATCTCAAACATGATGCGTAACACGAGAATGAACCTCATTGGTTCTCAGAGAAGCTCAAACGTGATGCGTAACACGAGAATGAACCTCATTGGTTCTTGAGAAGCTCAAACGTGATGCGTAACACGAGAATGAACCTCATTGGTTCTCAGAGAAGCTCAAATGTGATGCGTAACACAAGAATGAACCTCATTGGTTCTTGCTGAAGCTCAAACGTGATGCGTAACACGAGAATGAACCTCATTGGTTCTTGCTGAAGCTCAAACGTGATGCGTAACACGAGAATGAACCTCATTGGTTCTCAGAGAAGCTCAAACGTGATGCGTAACACGAGAATGAACCTCATTGGTTCTCAGAGAAGCTCAAACGTGATGCATTACACAAGAATGAACCTCATTGGTTCTCAGAGAAGCTCAAACGTGATGCGTAACACGAGAATGAACCTCATTGGTTCTCGCAGAAGCTCAAACGTGATGCGTAACACGAGAATGAACCTCATTGGTTCTCAGAGGATCTCAAACGTGATGCGTAACACGAGAATGAACCTCATTGGTTCTCAGAGAAGCTCAAACGTGATGCGTTACACGAGAATGAACCTCATTGGTTCTTGCAGAAGCTCAAACGTGATGCGTAACACAAGAATGAACCTCATTGGTTCTCGCAGAAGCTCAAACGTGATGCGTAACACGAGAATGAACCTCATTGGTTCTCAGAGAAGCTCAAACGTGATGCGTTACACGAGAATGAACCTCATTGGTTCTTGCAGAAGCTCAAACGTGATGCGTAACACAAGAATGAACCTCATTGGTTCTCAGAGAAGCTCAAACGTGATGCGTAACACGAGAATGAACCTCATTGGTTCTCGCAGAAGCTCAAACGTGATGCGTAACACGAGAATGAACCTCATTGGTTCTCAGAGGAGCTCAAACGTGATGCGTAACACGAGAATGAACCTCATTGGTTCTCAGAGAAGCTCAAACGTGATGCGTAACACGAGAATGAACCTCATTGGTTCTTGCAGAAGCTCAAACGTGATGCGTAACACAGAATGAACCTCATTGGTTCTCAGAGGATCTCAAACGTGATGCGTAACACGAGAATGAACCTCATTGGTTTGAGAAGCTCAAACGTGATGCGTAACACGAGAATGAACCTCATTGGTTCTTGGAAGCTCAAACGTGATGCGTAACACGAGAATGAACCTCATTGGTTCTCAGAGAAGCTCAAACGTGATGCGTAACACGAGAATGAACCTCATTGGTTCTCAGAGAAGCTCAAACGTGATGCGTAACACGAGAATGAACCTCATTGGTTCTCAGAGAAGCTCAAACGTGATGCGTAACACGAGAATGAACCTCATTGGTTCTCGCAGAAGCTCAAACGTGATGCGTAACACGAGAATGAACCTCATTGGTTCTCAGAGACTCAAACGTGATGCGTAACACGAGAATGAACCTCATTGGTTCTCAGAGAAGCTCAAACGTGATGCGTAACACGAGAATGAACCTCATTGGTTCTTGCAGAAGCTCAAACGTGATGCGTAACACAGAATGAACCTCATTGGTTCTGCAGAAGCTCAAACGTGATGCGTAACACGAGAATGAACTCATTGGTTCTTGCAGAAGCTCAAACGTGATGCGTACACGAGAATGAACCTCATTGGTTCTTGCAGAAGCTCAAACGTGATGCGTAACACGAGAATGAACCTCATTGGTTCTCGCAGAAGCTCAAACGTGATGCGTAACACGAGAATGAACCTCATTGGTTCTCAGAGAAGCTCAAACGTGATGCGTAACACGAGAATGAACCTCATTGGTTCTTGCAGAAGCTCAAACGTGATGCGTAACACAGAATGAACCTCATTGGTTCTAGAGAAGCTCAAACGTGATGCGTAACACGAGAATGAACCTCATTGGTTCTGCAGAAGCTCAACGTGATGCGTAACACGAGAATGAACCTCATGGTTCTCAGGACTCAAACGTGATGCGTAACACGAGAATGAACCTCATTGGTTCTCGCAGAAGCTCAAACGTGATGCGTAACACGAGAATGAACCTCATTGGTTCTTCGAGACTGAAGCTCAAACGTGATGCGTAACACGAGAATGAACCTCATTGGTTCTCAGCAGAAGCTCAAACGTGATGCGTAACACGAGAATGAACCTCATTGGTTCTGCAGAAGCTCAAACGTGATGCGTAACACGAGAATGAACCTCATTGGTTCTAGCAGAAGCTCAAACGTGATGCGTAACACGAGAATGAACCTCATTGGTTCTTGCGAAGCTCAAACGTGATGCGTAACACGAGAATGAACCTCATTGGTTCTTAGAGAAGCTCAAACGTGATGCGTAACACGAGAATGAACCTCATTGGTTCTCAGAGAAGCTCAAACGTGATGCGTAACACGAGAATGAACCTCATTGGTTCTTGCAGATGAAGCTCAAAACGTGATGCGTAACACGAGAATGAACCTCATTGGTTCTCGAGAAGCTCAAACGTGATGCGTAACACGAGAATGAACCTCATTGGTTCTGCAGAAGCTCAAACGTGATGCGTAACACGAGAATGAACCTCATTGGTTCTCAGAGAAGCTCAAACGTGATGCGTAACACGAGAATGAACCTCATTGGTTCTGCAGAAGCTCAAACGTGATGCGTAACACGAGAATGAACCTCATTGGTTCTCGCAGAAGCTCAAACGTGATGCGTAACACGAGAATGAACCTCATTGGTTCTCAGAGAAGCTCAAACGTGATGCGTAACACGAGAATGAACCTCATTGGTTCTGCAGAAGCTCAAACGTGATGCGTACACGAGAATGAACCTCATTGGTTCTCGCAGAAGCTCAAACGTGATGCGTAACACGAGAATGAACTCATTGGTTCTCAGAGAAGCTCAAACGTGATGCGTAACACGAGAATGAACCTCATTGGTTCTGCAGAAGCTCAAACGTGATGCGTAACACGAGAGATGAACCTCATTGGTATACTCTGCAGAGAAGCTCAAATCAGTGATGCGTAACACGAGAATGAACCTCATTGGTTCTGCAGGAAGCTCAAACGGATGCGTAACACGAGAATGAACCTCATTGGTTCTCATGAGAAGCTCAAACGTGATGCGTAACACGAGAATGAACCTCATTGGTTCTCAGAGAAGCTCAAACGTGATGCGTAACACGAGAATGAACCTCATTGGTTCTCAGCAGAAGCTCAAACGTGATGCGTAACACGAGAAATGAACCTCATTGGTTCTGCAGAAGCTCAAACGTGATGCGTAACACGAGAATGAACCTCATTGGTTCTCAGGAAGCTCAAACGTGATGCGTAACACGAGAATGAACCTCATTGGTTCTGCAGAAGCTCAAACGTGATGCGTATACACGAGAATGAACCTCATTGGTTCTCAGAAGCTCAAACGTGATGCGTAACACGAGAATGAACCTCATTGGTTCTTGCAGAAGCTCAAACGTGATGCGTAACACGAGAATGAACCTCATTGGTTCTGCAGAAGCTCAAACGTGATGCGTAACACGAGAATGAACCTCATTGGTTCTTGCAGAAGCTCAAACGTGATGCGTATACACACGAGATGAACCTCATTGGTTCTCAGAGAAGCTCAAACGTGATGCGTAACACGAGAATGAACCTCATTGGTTCTGCAGAAGCTCAAACGTGATGCGTAACACGAGAATGAACCTCATTGGTTCTTGCAGGAAGCTAGCTCAAACGTGATGCGTAACACGAGAATGAACCTCATTGGTTTCTCAGAGAAGCTCAAACGTGATGCGTAACACGAGAATGAAACCTCATTGGTTCTCAGAGAGCTCAAACGTGATGCGTAACACGAGAATGAACCTCATTGGTTCTGCAGGAGCTCAAACGTGATGCGTAACACGAGAATGAACCTCATTGGTTCTTGCAGAAGCTCAAACGTGATGCGTTACACGAGAATGAACCTCATTGGTTCTCGCAGAAGCTCAAACGTGATGCGTACACGAGAATGAACCTCATTGGTTCTTCAGAGAAGCTCAAACGTGATGCGTAACACGAGAATGAACCTCATTGGTTCTCAGAGAAGCTCAAACGTGATGCGTAACACGAGAATGAACCTCATTGGTTCTCAGAAGCTCAAACGTGATGCGTAACACGAGAATGAACCTCATTGGTTCTGCAGAGAAGCTCAAACGTGATGCGTTAACACGAGAATGAACCTCATTGGTTCTTCAAAAAGCTCAAACGTGATGCGTAACACGAGAATGAACCTCATTGGTTCTCAGAGAAGCTCAAACGTGATGCGTAACACGAGAATGAACCTCATTGGTTCTTCAGAAGCTCAAACGTGATGCGTAACACGAGAATGAACCTCATTGGTTCTTGCAGGAAGCTAAACGTGATGCGTAACACGAAGAATGAACCTCATTGGTTTGCAGAAGCTCAAACGTGATGCGTAACACGAGAATGAAACCTCATTGGTTCTCGAGAAGCTCAAACGTGATGCGTAACACGAGAATGAACCTCATTGGTTCTCAGAGAAGCTCAAACGTGATGCGTAACACGAGAATGAACCTCATTGGTTCTCAGAGAAGCTCAAACGTGATGCGTAACACGAGAATGAACCTCATTGGTTCTCAGAGAAGCTCAAACGTGATGCGTAACACGAGAATGAACCTCATTGGTTGTCTCATCTTGCTGCGTTCCTAATATGCGATAGCAGTGTCCGATTTGTGATCGAGCTGATTCTTTTCGATTAACATGTTAAATCGGTTCATAAATCTCACTGAAAGATTTATTAGTGAATTGGACTGATCCGATTACATCTCAACTCACTGATTCAAATAATCTGGTCAGATATTCTAGTTAACAATGGGCTCTATGCACGGCGGTATTTCCGGTGAAGGGTTAAGGATGCTCGATAACTTCCACCGATCGTAGAGTCCAGTGCAATACTAAGAATTTATATTGAATTTTATACTTCATGGTTATACTAAAGAAACGTTAGTCACAAAAACAGACAAAACAGACACCCCTCGTTGTGTTTATGCTTCTTTTTAAAATTATATTAAATAAACATAACTATATATAAAATTACATCTAAACATATGACAGTTTCGTTTCAAAGACGGGAGGACAGTACATTTTGAAGACTCTGCCATAATCCCGTTTTTCTCCGCTTTAATCTCCCCAACCGGAAACGGAAGAGCATCCTTGCGTCAAATGCGGAACTTATGCGTGCAGCCATTCACTGAACTCAAAAGTCTAACTCAAAATGAATGCAGATTTTTAGGATTTATTATTGTGTGTGTGTGTGTGTGTGTGTGTGTGTGTGTGTGTGTGTGTGTGTGTGTGTGTGTGTGTGTGTGTGTGTGTGTGTGTGTGTGTGTGTGTGTGTGTGTGTGTGTGTTGTTCAGGTCTTATCAGTGGTTCTCTCGTCCACTGACTCACTGTTTGCTCGGCACTCGGACTTTAGCCTGTTTTTATCTGAGGGTTTTAAATCTCTCTCTCTTCTTGCGTTCTATAAATAAACACAGGCAATAAAAAAGACCAAGTGTAAGTAATAATTCAGAACGAATCTCACAGAAACATGCAGATCCTATTTCAGGAGGAATTTTATGCAGTATTTTGCATTAAAGATGTGGTTTAAAAAATATATTTTACCTAAAGAGCACAAAGCCTATTTTAGGACCTTTTTCCATAGTGACATTATTTTCATGCCAGTTACACACTCATTACTGTAATATATTTGTATGTTTTACTTTTGAGTTTGACTTTTGATTATTTTTGAATAAATTACAGCAATGCAACTTTTTTAAATCAGCAAGAATAAATTCAATTCATTACAACAAATACTACCTTTGTAAATGATGCACCTTGCATAAATTATGTATATATATTTTCCCATATTATAGTAATGCAATCAAATTTACCGTATTTCGTTTAATTTATTTATTTGCATGAGGTTTCCAGCACTTTGATTATAGGCTATTTGAATATATTCAAATATTTGCATTTATCTAAACTACTGATTTAAGTTTTATATTAGTTGTAGAACAGATGAAATCATACTCAAATATTTTAAAAAATAACATTTTAGTTGTAAAGAAAATCTCTTCAGAGACCCCACCCCCATTTAAATTCCTGCATTACATTAACTATACAGGCTTGACGTGAGAAACGAGCCAATCACAGAGGCTGGAGTTGCTGAATGCTGATTGGCTACAAGCCAGGTCACAGGTAACATCACTGTGTTTTCCTCAGGTGTTCCTGCGACCAAACGTCAGTGTAAAACAAAGAGAGCGCTAATCTACACAAACACTTTAAAACAACACAAACACACTTAAGGTGTTACACACCATCCCTTAAACCTAATACACACATCGTAACTCTAACTGACACACACATCCACGGCTTTTATTGCTCATTCATAGTTATGCTTCATTTAAACACCTTTGTCCATGGTTGTTTGCCCATAATTCCTCAAGACAAATAAAAGATAGACTTGTTTAGGTGTTGATTAGAAATGTTTGAGCGCATACTGAGAACTTTTGAATGTAGAAAATCTTATATTTAGGAGAAAAATCTGACGTATTAAAGAGATCTTTGAAAAGTTTTTGGTGTCTTGGACATTGTTGAGGTCTTTTTTCAGGAGAAAACCTTGAGTAAAAAGTCTCAATTTGCTTTCCATTCAATCTCATTGCCGTATTTAAGGAGAAACGACTGCCTTATTGAAGAGATTTTATGATTTTGCTGTCTTGGCAAACCTGAGCACAGTTTGAGACGTTATTGAGATCTCTTCTGAAACTGGAGATGTGGAAAAGTGTGGTTATTTGCACTCTTTTTCTCAAGATCAATCAGTTTTCTTTGTTTTGAATGTAACCTATTGCTGTCATGGGGGGGGGGGGGGGTGTAGATATTAAAGAGATCTCGTGGTTTTTCTTTGCAGACTTTGATATCTTGGCAAGTTTTTCATCAGTAGGAGATTCAAGCAAGATTCTGAAGATTTCTGTGTAGGGGAACCATTAAAGATATCTCATTAGGTATTTTTCTTCCCATGTGATTGTAATCAGATAATCCTCTCCAATCCTGTCACACTTGTAGATGTGATGAGGTGATCAGAGCAGCTCTGCAAACACACACACACATGATAGCAGTGATCAAACACACACACACTCGAGCGCTGGCTCTGTCTATAGACACTCGCGCGGGTCTCTGTCGGCCTGATTCTGAGAGGATTGGCTCAGAGTGATAAGACGCTGTCCAGATAAGAGCAGAGAACTAACCTGAGAGAGACGGTCAGACACACACAGCATTGATTGCTCTTAATTTCATCATGGACACACATATCAGCGCGAGATGCTGACAAACAAACAAGGTCAAACATGTCTGCTGCATCTTCAGCACAAGGTGGAATTTTTTTTAGATTTTTAAGAATTAAAATTACTTTCTGCCTAAAAAAATACCTGCATAGCAACACCCTGGTAACCATATGGCAATGCACAATAACCTATGCCACATCAGCAGTCGCATAGTATTAGCAAAAACACCCTGGCAACTGCATAGCAACACACTAAAAACGCCTCAAAATGCCTTAGCAACTGCATAGCAACCGGCCATAGCTGGCAACCAAAAATCTGATGCATCTAAAGCGATCTTCAACACAAGTTGGGATTTATTTATTTATTGGAAGACTTAGACTTAAAATTACATTTTGCCTAAGAAATGTACCAGCATAGCAACACCCTGGTAACCATATGGCAATGCCCAAGAACCTATGCCAATCAAAACACATCAGCAATCACACAGTATTAGCAACACCCTGTCAACTTCCCAGAATACCCTAGCAACTGCATAGCAACACTCTAAAAACCCATCAGAACGCCTTAGCAACTCCATAGCAACACCCTGGCAACCAAACACATCTGTTGCATCTGAAGAGATCTTCAGCACAAGCTGGGATTTATCTAAGATCTTTAAGACTTACACTTAAAACTATATATTTTTGCCTAAAAAACTACCTGCATAGCAACACCCTGGTAACCATATAGCAATGCCCAATAACCTATGCCAATCAAAACACATCAGCAGTCAAATAGTATTAGCAACACCCTGTCAACTTCCCAGAATACCCTAGCAACTGTAAAGCAACACACTAAAATCCACTCAGAACGCCTTAGCAACTCCATAGCAACACCCTGGCAACCAAACATGTCTGCTGCATCTGAAGAGATGTTCAGCACCAGGTGGGATATATCTGAGAACTTTTAGACTTACACTTAAAATTATATTTTGCCTAAAACATTGACTAGCATAGCAAACACCCTGGTAACCATATAGCAATGCCCTAGAACACCCTAACAACACAGTATATGACCATTAGAATACATCAGCAATCACATAGCAACACCTTGGCACTGCCCAGAACACCCTAGCAACCGTATAGCAACCAACTAAAAACCACTCAGAATGCCTTAACGACTGCATAGCAACACCCTGGCAACCTACTATAGCTGACAACCAAACATGTATGCTGCATCTGAAGAGATCTTCAGCGCAAGGTGGAATCTATTTGAGATCTTTAAGATTAACACTTAAGTTTACTTTTTGTTTGAAAAAGTAAATGCATAGCAACACCCTTGTAACCATATAGCAATGCCCTAGCAACACAGTATATGACAACACCCTGGGAACTGCCCATAACACCTTAGCAACACCCTGGCAACCACCCATAGCAGTGTTTTGCAACAAAATAAATAATGCTCAAAAAAATTATCCATATTTTTACATTTACACACAATCCCAGAGGAAAGGGAACATTTTCTCCAATCTGAGCTGCTATCACATTCATCTCTAAACTCTTGCCTTGTTTATCTTCCCAGGTATTTACGGAGAAACGGCTTTAATGAACCCTAAGTGGGAATGAAAGAGCAACCTTACATGGTCCTTTGATTTGTTATCATCATTCAAACACATTTTCCAGATTGTTTGTGAGTGTCACTGGTTTTGAGCTGCTTCCTCATTTCTCAGGTTTTGTCCTGTGTGTCCAGGTCTCGTTCTGTCAGTGTTTTCCGTCTGATCCTCCGATGGATGCTCTTTTGAAATGCTCTTCCTGGAGACAGGGGGTCTGGCTGCGCTCTGACCCAGAGGAAGAGGGGCCGCGTGGGGCCACGACCCCCTCCTGAGCCCGAGAGTCTCCACAGAGCCACACGAGGACATGCATCCATCAGAGAGAGGGTACGTCATCTACACGTGATAATGCTTCATATTACTGCCTATATTTATATCAGCCTTCAGCGCATCAATGACGCCAAACATCCATGAATGCAAAAGCTCAATATCATCATGTGCAGTTGTGTATCAATATCAAAGTGGAAAAGTCTGTTACTTTAATTTCCTATTATCACAGTAAAGCTGCTTTGAAACAGTCTATATTGGTAAACGCGCTATTAAAATGAAGGAGACTTAGTTATCATGTGTCATAATGCAAATACACTGCAAGTTAAAGTTTAAATAATTGACATTATAGCATTGATGGAAACCCCGGTTAAGAAGAAAGCATGCAGCTTAATAAAATTTAGTTTGAAAATAATAAAATATAAGTCGCTTTGGATAAAAATGATTGCATAAATGTAAAATTGCATTTGCATAAAATACTCAAAGAGTTATACGCAAGTTTATTTATAAAGCACATTTCATACACTATGGTAACTCAAAGTGCTTTACACAGAAATGAATTGAAATAATTACAAAATAAAAGCAAGGAAAAATAAAAAGTAAGGTAAAATTAACATTAAAGTTAATTTAATTAGCGTTGAAGGAAACCCAGTTTAGGAAGAATGCAAGGAATGCATTTTGATAAAGTGTCTGCCTAATGCATAAACGTAAATACAACATTCAGTTTGCCTCTGCATGTGCATAAAATTTAAGTTAGTTAAGTTAAAATACTGATTTATAGCATTAAAGTTTTGGCATTTAAAGTTAATTTTTGAGAGCCTGATTACAAAAACAATATCCCTAGCACACAATTATGATGTTCTCTTACGATGTATAATTTTATGTGAATAACTTACACATGTTGCACTTTACTATATTTCTCTTTTTTGAAGTGATTCCAATCATATTTCAAGCAATTCAAAAGCATCATGTTGAACAGTCGCATCTGAAGTTTTTCAGCTGAAGGAAATAATCCATTATTTATCAGGTTTAATATATCAGCCAAATTTCCTTATCAAGCCGATAACAACAAAAATGTATATGTATAAAAAAAAATATATATATATATATCGGCCAATACCGATATGGTGACCGATATATCATGCATTTCTAATTAGGAAATCCAGGTTAAATTCACCATGAAATCAAAATTCTTGACTATTCTTGTTTTTTTATGGAATATTGCAATATGTATTATAAATGATTTATCCATGCACATCATAATTTAATTTAAATGCATGTGCCCTCATCATCTTGATTCAAAATAACTTCTCGGATATACGTCACAATAGGAAAGAAAAGCCTAACGCAATGTCAACTTTAAGAAGAATACAAGGAATGCATGCATGAACTTACTAAAATGTATGTCTTTTACGAAAGTCACAAAACAGTCACGAAAGCGTCTTGCCAAATGCAAAAAGTGCATAAATATCAATGCAATATACAGTTTGCATTTGCATACTTGCATAAAGTGTGTTTTTTCAAGGACTCTAGGTTCACATTTATTAGTTCACCTCAAGCCGTCACATTCCACCATCTTGATTTTCCTTCTTGCAACACGTTCAGTTCTCCAACAAACACACACTCCTCCCCGATGGCCTTCAGAAGAACACAATCTCATCTCTTCTCTCTATCGTTTCTCCCCGTCTCTCCCTCTATCTGCTCTCGTCTTTGTCACCAAACACCTCGTCCATACTCGCTCTGACAGTGCTCTGGCCCCGAACGAATTACACAGGCGCTTCTGAGCTCAACGTTCAGATCATTCACACATACCTCACACAAACACACACACACACACACACACGTATAGCACAAAAAAGAGAGATTGATATAAAAAGCATAAGTGACAAGAAATCCTTTGGTGATGATGAATAAAAACAGTTTTTTATTAGTGGTGTTTTTTAAATCAATTATTATCACTAGTGCTTATAGTGATGTGATCAAACACTAACATCATTAAGTGTTAAAGTTGAGTGTAAAGTTGAGCATTTGTGCTCCATACATCAATGTTTCCTCAAATCATGTGTCTCGTTGAAGAGATGTGTGCTGTTACTACCAGGCGGCAACCACCTAGCAACCAGCCAGAACACCCTGGCAACAGTATAAAAACAATTATATTATACAATATATAGAACAATTTAGCAACTGCATAGCAATGATTTGACTCCCACGACACCCTAGAAACTTTATAACAACACATTTAAAAATTACTCATCTACATCTTAGCAACTGCATAGCAACACCCTGGTAACCAGCCGAATACTATGGCAACCACGTAGCAGTACTAAAATCACTTCAGAAAACTTCAGCAAATGCATAACAATGCCTCAACTCTCACAACACTCTAGAAACTGTATAGCAAGGAACACATTAAAAAATTACTTTGAACATCTTGGCAACTGCATAGCAACACCATGGCAACCATCCAAATACTATAGCAACCACATAGCAGCAAACTTAAAGACATTCTAAATATATTGGCAAATGCATAGTAATGCCTTGACTCTGAACATCTTAGCAACTGTAACTAACTCTAAGGAAAGTTTAAATAAGACCATAATTTCAGAGCTTTATTTTATAAATTTTCTCTGTTAATATTTGTTAACTGTTAAAGAGTCTTTTATTTTGACACATCCTAGTGGAACGTTAATTCTGCATCTAAAAAGGTGAGACTAGTTAGTGAGACGCACCTACGGAAGTAAGGAGAAACGATCACATTTCGGTCTGAAATTATATAAAGCTCTTCAAGGATAATTTAAGCACCTAGCTGGAACGGGAACAAGGTATTGTGTGTTTAACTTGTTTTAATGTTAATCCATTTAACTGTGAAGAAGTGTTTAAATGTATTCTCTCTCGTGTCATGTGAAGTCAAGCTAACGTACTTTTTTAGCATTGTTAAAACTACACGTGTAACGTCACTAAAGTGTCTTTATAAATGACTGTTTGTATGGTTAATTCAGCCTTCGGGTAATGTTTGTTTGTAAGAGCTAATTTTATGTTATTCATCTGTCCCGTAGCTCTTACGTTGTTTCAAGAAGAAAGTTTGAAATGAAAGGAAAGTAGATTTGTGTGTAACCAAGGCTGACGTGACGGCTGAACATAAATAAAGGCTTCTGGAAACATCAGTACGCTTCACCATTGTCTGGCTGGGGGTTTGCTACAGTAAGAGCTTGACCCGCATCGATATCGACGACGACTCGTTGTCTACTACGGACCACGGAGGGTCTTCACGGCGCTGGCTACTGCTTCCGCAACATCGCCACGAGGTGTCAACGTGACTCATCGAGCGGCATCCTCGCATCTCGCGCCCTGACCTACTTTGGACAGCGGTCTCACGTCACGAATTCGGTGCAATGGTCAAGTACAGTCACACTCACGGACATTGATGCTGGACTGTGAGTATTAACCCATTATTATACTGTCTATAGTTCAGCAAAAGGGTGAACAACGGATAAATGGCTTCTTGGACTGAACATATAACACTCAACGGCTCATTAAGGAGAGCAACGAAATAAACACTGGTTGCATTTTACACTCCTGCCTGCATACATTCACATGGACTCTTTCTAATTAAGAACACATATACATTTGTTGGACTTTGCATCTGTTTTATTTGTTAACTGTGGTTATTGAAGCAGTTACATTTACATTTCTCACACTTTGGATTTAAGAACTTTGATAACTTTGTTTATTGTGGTATTTACATTGACATTTACAGTTATTTGAGTGATTATATGTAAATGCATATGTGCTAGCTATTTAATCTGTTGTTTTATGTTTATGCTGTTCATAACAAGGGCTTGATTATATTTTCCAAAGGGGTCGTCTTCTGCCATTAGAGTAAAAAAAAAAAAAAAAAAAAAAAATAGACAATAATGTCAGAGTCAGGTAATGAGAAGGAGGTGGAGGAGCAGATGGTTGGTTATCAGCATGAAGATTTACAAAGTGAAGCCCACATAATGGTAGACCCATCTGAGAGACCGTGTCTGAAGGAAACAAATGAAGCTAAACAACAACGTCTAACTGATCTCCAAGGCAAGCTTAATAAGGATGACAATGCTCTCGAAGGTCCTAGACGCTCTGAACGCACACGCCATCCCACAGAGAAGATGCGCGTGCATCAATATGAAGAGGCCAAGAAAAAAGAGAAAAGATTGTATGCCATGTACGAGCAGTGGAAGCTCCACACACGCAAGGCAAGAGATCAGCTAAAGACGTATATGTCAGAAAGTCAGCTCTGGCCTCTCATCGAAGAGCTTAAGAAGGATAAAGAAGACATAATGACCATTTATTATGAAATTCGAAATCTCACCACACCCTCCACCGACATAAGAAGAAGAGTTGATACGTGTGAATCGGTGACCACAGAAATCACCAACATTGCCTACAACAGAGCTATCGATGATGAAAGCGAGTTTAATGAACAGCAGGAAAGACACCGCCTTCATGAACTGCTCCGCCATGACTATGCAAAGTCTGTCTATGGATCCGCAGCCTCTTCGATAAGTCACAGCCAGTCCGACAGCCACTGCTCCATAACTACATCCATGACAGCAAAACGTGCGGATGCAGCAGCTGAACTAGCAGTAAAAGAAGCAAATTATCAGATGCTGCTAGAGGAAGAAAGGCAAAAGGAATCTATAAGAGAGTTAGAGGAACAACAACGCAAAGCTCTAGAGGCACAAAGGCGTGAGTTGGAGCGATTGCAGGCAGAGAAAGAGATACGGGCAGCTCAAGCCAAGTTGAAGATCTACGATAAGGAGACAGAGCACAAGGATGCAAACTATGTTAAAAAGGAAAGGAACATGGAAGCAAAGAATGTGCCTGTAACTACAGTGCCCCTCTCTCAAGTCGCATCGCCCCGTTATACAGACATTCCCTCTCTCGCTCAGATTCTTCAAGACAACATAGCCTTAAATAGGCTTCCTGTTCCTGAGCCATTTGTCTTCAATGGAGATCCCATACAATTCATTGAATGGAAGGCAGCATTCACCTCACTCATTGACCAAAGGGCAATCTCACCAGCTGAAAAACTATACTACCTGAAAAAATACGTTGGTGGCCCAGCACTGCAGGTTTTAGATGGCAACTTCTACCGAAATGACAATGAAGCCTACCAAGACGCCTGGGACAAACTAGATCGTCGCTTTGGTCAACCATTCACCATTCAGAGAGCATTCAGAGAGAAGCTCACCAACTGGCCGAGAATTCCATCAAAGGATGCTGAAGGACTGAGACGCTTCTCAGATTTTCTGAATGCCTGTCAAGATGCCATGCCTCATGTCAAGGGTCTCGACATATTAAATGACTGTGAAGAAAATCAGAAGCTCGTTCACAAACTACCAGACTGGGCAGCTTTACGCTGGAACCGACAAGTCACGCAAAGCCTAAATGAAAATCAAGAATTCCCAAGTTTCAAGGAGTTTGCTAGATTCACATCAACTGAAGCTGAAATTGTTTGCAATCCCATTACGTCCTTTAATGCCCTACGTTCATCAGATTCTAGCACTGAGAAGAGAAATCTCAGAGACGTGAAGAAAAACAAGGCCAGTGTTTTTACCACTCAAACAGTCACTGACAATGAAAACCACAAGTCAGAACAGAGAAAGGTTAAGACTTCATGTATCCTTTGTCAAGATAATAGACACCAGCTTCATGCATGCTCCAAGTTCACTGAGATGGTGTTGGTTGAGCGACGCAACTACATAAAAGAGAAGAAACTCTGCTATGGATGCCTGAAACCCGGCCACAGCGTGAGAGACTGCCGTCATCGTCATTTCTGTGACCACTGCAAGGGAAAACATCCTACAGCCCTGCATGACGACAACTATAAAAGAGAAAGGTCCACATCAGAACCAGAGACAAAGCGACGTGCTGCTGCAACGTCTCTCAGTGTAGCAGGTGAAGGGTCATCCAGCACATCCATGGTGATACCAGTCTGGGTTTCATCTAAAAAAGATCCAACTACTGAGAAACTTGTCTATGCGTTACTCGACACTCAAAGCGACACTACGTTTATTGATCAAGAAGTGAGTGATGGTCTTAATGCTGACAAGTATCCGGTGAAACTGAAGTTGACGACTATGAGTGGTAAGGACACAGTTCTCACAAGCGAAAGTGTTTCTGGCCTTTGTATTAGAGGATATAGTTCTGCAATTCAAGTCGATCTTCCAGTCGCCTATACAAAGGACTGCATACCCGTTAACCGCTCTCACATTCCCACGTGTGAGACGGCTAAACAATGGAGTCATCTAGCAGAAATAGTGGATGAAATCCAACCACTCAAGGACTGTGTAGTAGGCCTTTTGATCGGCTACAACTGCTCAAGAGCTATGGCACCAAGGCAAGTCCTTTTAGGAGGAGATGAGGAACCCTACGCTGTAAGGACGGATTTAGGATGGAGTATTGTAGGGCGCTCATTACAAACCCACGATGCGTTGAGCACGCATCATCTGTGTCACAGAATTACAGTTAAGGAGCTACCTCCGGTAACTCCTATCGACGTCATTCGCATTTTAGAGTCTGACTTCAAAGATGGCAGTGACGACAGCAAAATTGTGTCACAAGACGACATCACATTCCTCAACATACTGGATAAGGGAATAAGGAAAAATATACATGGCCATTATGAAATGCCTCTGCCTTTTAAAACCAGACCCAGCTTGCCTGACAACAAAGGCTCAGCTATGACACGTCTCCTTCACCTTAAAAGGAAATTGCAACGTGATGAAGGGTATAAGGAGCATTATGTTGAGTTCATGGAGGAAGTCATCGGAAAGGGAGATGCTGAGCAGGTCAAGGAAGGTGGGAGTGAAGGTGAGAGATGGTACATTCCCCATCATGGTGTGCGTCATGCAAAGAAGCCGGATAAACTTCGTGTGGTGTTCGATTGCTCAGCCAGATACAAGGGAACAAGCCTGAATGATCACCTCCTCTCGGGACCTGACATGTTAAACAACTTAAGTGGAGTTCTCATCCGTTTTCGACAGCACCCCGTGGCATTGATGTGCGACATTCAGAAGATGTTCCATCAGTTTCATGTGGACGAAGCTGATCGCAACTACCTGCGCTTTCTTTGGTGGAAGCAAGGAGACTTGAACTCACCGCCCAGCGAGTTTCGCATGAAAGTGCATCTGTTCGGTGCAGCTTCCTCTCCGGGATGTGCAAACTATGGGATGAAACATCTAGCTAAGGAGAATCGAGACATCTACACTAAAGGCTCAAAATTTGTTATGAGGGACTTTTATGTAGACGATGGGCTCGTAAGTGTTGAAAGCACTGAAGATGCTATTCAGCTTGCCAGGGAAGCTCGTGAACTCTGCGCCATGGGTGGTCTCCGACTACATAAGTTTGTGTCTAACGACAGAGAGGTACTAGAGAGTATACCACCCTCCGAACGAGCAATCAACGTGAAGGATATGGACCTCGCGTTTGATGATTTGCCACTTGAGAGAGCTCTCGGGATTCAATGGGATGTGGATTCTGACCACTTCAGGCTTAACGTCAGTCTCAAGGAGCAGCCTGCAACACGACGCGGGATTTTATCTACAGTTGCTTCTCTGTACGATCCTCTTGGGTTTGTGGCGCCAGTAGTCCTTAAAGCGAAGATCATTCTTCAGGAGATGTGCAGACGGGGCACTGGCTGGGACGATCCCCTCACTGACGAGCTTCGCCCAAAATGGGAAAAATGGAGAAGTGATCTGACCCACTTAGATAATTTCACCATATCCCGTACCTACTCACCTGCTGGATTTGGAAGGGTCTCAAAGACAGAGCTGCATCACTTCTCTGATGCCAGTATGAAGGGTTACGGTCAGTGTTCATACCTGCGACTCCAAAACGAAGAGGGAGATATTCATTGTGCCTTAGTTGTAGGAAAATCACGTGTCTCTCCGACTAAGGTCACAACCATCCCAAGATTAGAATTGACGGCAGCAGTCGTTTCCGTGAAGATAAGCAACATGCTCAAGGAGGAATTGGGATGTATTAACGCGGAGGAGTTCTTCTGGACCGACTCTAAAGTGGTCTTAGGCTATATAAGAAACGAAGCACGACGATTCCACACGTTTGTGGCTAACCGCGTTCAGAAGATTCAGCTCAGCACAACCCCACAACAGTGGCTATATGTCCCAACAAATGAGAATCCTGCTGACCATGCTTCTCGGAGCTTAACTGCCAGTGAGCTTTTGTCATCAACCTGGCTCACTGGGCCCGAGTTCTTATGGAACAAGGAAATAAAGCTGGCTTCAGATGAGGTACCAGAGTTAACAGTCGGAGATCCAGAGGTCAGGAGTGCTCTAGCGCTCAGTACAAAAACCACTGAACGCATGACCCTCGTTGATCGCTTGGCCAAGTTCTCATCTTGGTCGCTAGCTACGCGGGCGGTTGGACGCATCCTCAGGCGCATAAGCAATAACAGATCAAACAGTCTCACCACTGTAAGAGAACGAGCAGAGGCAGAACATTGCATAATCAAAGATCTGCAGAAAAATGTGTATCAAGAAGAGTTGAAACTGCTGAGTAAAGGGATCCCTCTACCATCTCACAATCCGTTACATGCTCTTGACGCTTTTCTCCATGAAGACGGTGTCCTCAGGGTGGGAGGGAGACTGTGCAACTCCTCTCTTTCCTACTTCATCAAGCACCCTGCAATCATTCCCAAAGATCATCAAATCACAAGGATGATTATTGCTTATCACCACGAAAGGATGAAACATCAAGGTAAAGGTCTTACCATTAATGAAATAAGATGCAGCGGCTACTGGATTAAAGGAATCAACCGGGCAGTCGCTTCGTACATTCGTCAATGTGTCACCTGTAGACGGCAACGCAAACCTACGGAAGAGCAAAGGATGGCCGATCTACCCCCTGAACGGTTGGAACCATCACCCCCCTTCACCTTCTGTGGCATGGACTGCTTCGGGCCATTCCTTACAAAACAAGGGAGAAAGGAGAACAAAAGGTACGGCCTTCTTTTTACTTGCCTTAGCTCCCGTGCTGTTCATATCGAGATTCTTGAAGACATGTCGACAGATGCTTTCATAAATGGCCTCCGATGTTTCATCGCCATACGTGGTGCTGTTCGTCAGATCAAGTCTGATCAAGGAAGCAACTTTGTCGGTGCCAAAAATGAGCTCAGAGAAGCTTTAAAGGAAGTCGATGCAGACCGTCTGGCTGTATTTCTTGCAGAGAAGCAATGTGATTTCAGCATGAACGCACCCCATTCCAGTCATGCAGGAGGGGTGTGGGAAAGACAAATAAGGACAGTGAGAAGCGTTCTAAGGTCCACTCTTACCCTTTCCTCTGGTAGACTAAATGATGCTTCGCTACGGGCCTTTTTCTATGAAGCCATGGCTATAGTCAACAGTCGTCCTCTGACTGTTGACAACCTCAGCGACCCTCGTAGCCTTGAACCACTCACTCCTAATCATCTTCTGACAATGAAATCTGTTCAGGCCTTACCCCCTCCAGGTGAATTCGTCAGAGAAGATGTTTATGGCAAGAAAAGGTGGAGACATGTTCAATACCTTGCAGAACAGTTTTGGAGTCGCTGGAGAAAGGAATACCTTGCCAACATTGCTCTCAGACAGCGCTGGCATGCTCCAAGGAGAAATTTACAAGTTGGAGACATTGTAATCATGAAGGGAGAGGATGTGCACAGGAATGAGTGGAGATTGGGTAGAGTTTCAGAAAGAACTATTGACAAAGATGGACTTGTACGGAGAGTTAAAATCCAGCTTGGTGACAGGAAGCTTGGCAAGAAAGGAGAGCGTATTCACAAGGTGTCCGAAGTTGAGCGGCCAGTTCAGAAGCTTGTCCTGCTGCTGGAGACTAGCTAAATCTGCTCCCTCCACTTCATAGCGCATAATATTACATAGTTATGTCAAAGTTGAAAACTTATAGTTAAGTTTCTAACTTAAGTTATCTTAATTCTTATACAGGCTCAGGGAAGACAATTTTCATTTAAAATCATTCGTGTCTAATGCAGATTGTGTACCGTTCCATTATTCACTCATGATTGGTGGGAGTGTAACTAACTCTAAGGAAAGTTTAAATAAGACCATAATTTCAGAGCTTTATTTTATAAATTTTCTCTGTTAATATTTGTTAACTGTTAAAGAGTCTTTTATTTTGACACATCCTAGTGGAACGTTAATTCTGCATCTAAAAAGGTGAGACTAGTTAGTGAGACGCACCTACGGAAGTAAGGAGAAACGATCACATTTCGGTCTGAAATTATATAAAGCTCTTCAAGGATAATTTAAGCACCTAGCTGGAACGGGAACAAGGTATTGTGTGTTTAACTTGTTTTAATGTTAATCCATTTAACTGTGAAGAAGTGTTTAAATGTATTCTCTCTCGTGTCATGTGAAGTCAAGCTAACGTACTTTTTTAGCATTGTTAAAACTACACGTGTAACGTCACTAAAGTGTCTTTATAAATGACTGTTTGTATGGTTAATTCAGCCTTCGGGTAATGTTTGTTTGTAAGAGCTAATTTTATGTTATTCATCTGTCCCGTAGCTCTTACGTTGTTTCAAGAAGAAAGTTTGAAATGAAAGGAAAGTAGATTTGTGTGTAACCAAGGCTGACGTGACGGCTGAACATAAATAAAGGCTTCTGGAAACATCAGTACGCTTCACCATTGTCTGGCTGGGGGTTTGCTACAGCAACTGCATAGCAACACCCTGGCAACCACTCGAATACTAACGCAACAGCATAGCAGCAAACTAAAACCATTCAGAACACATTGGCAAATTGCATAGCAACACCTTGACTCCCACAACACCATAAAAAATGTATAGCAAACACATTAAAAATTACTTTGAACATCTTGGCAACTGCATAGCAACACCATGGCAACCACCCGAATGCTATGGCAATCACATAGCAGCACACTAAAATCACTTCAGAACACATTGGGCAAATGCATAGCAATGCCTTAACTCCCACGAAACTGCATAGCAACACCCTGGCAACCACTCGAATACTGTGGCAACAGCACAGCAGCAAACTAAAAGCCATTCAGAACACATTGGCAAATACATGCCTTGACTCCCACAACACCCGCCTATAAACTACATAGCAACACATTAAAAATTACTTTAGAATATGCATAGCTACACCCTAGCATTGTGCTTGTTGCATGGACAAACCTCTGAACCAATTCTGTTTTCTTTAACAATAATCCTCTTTGGTAAATTGATTTGAATTGCATTGTTTCTACGATGATGCATATTCTCAAGAGTGCATGCCTTCTGCTTTATTGCTGTCATTCATCAGCAGTTTCAGTTAACATCATATAACAGATCCAGATACGCCATTCACCATGAAAGCATCTCAAAGCCTTTTTATATAGTGCTTTTATTGTGGAGAAGCAGAGGATTTATCAGTGGGATCACAGGGCCATTGAGCCAGCAGGAGTCCAGAGCCATGAGGATGGAGACGGAGCCGGTGAGGAAGCAGAAACAGATATGGAGGAGATCTGATGATTTTCCAAGTATTCCTGTGTGTGTGCAGACTGATCTCATGAAACTGCGTATGTATGACACGCCAATTCCTATTTCCATTTTTGGCGTGCTATCAACACGCAAAATCGCTTTTCAGCGTGTTTATGAACGCCGTTAACTTAACGTTACATTACTGTATATACAAATATATGACCTACTCCAACCCCGTCCCTAAACCTACCCGTCACTGGTTAATACCATTTATAAGTCTTTCCCTGCCATCCTAGTAAGAAAACTATCGCTCCCCAGATGTATATCAAAATTTTGGCTTTATTTCGCTCGGATTTTTAACGGCGTGTACATACACGCGGAATCACTCGGACATAACGGCGTAGATATACACGCGTACACGCGGATAGCTCAAAATGCGTATAAATAACACGCCACTTGACTTGAAAGTGGCGTGTACGTCAAAACAAGTCAATTTAGAATGAGATTTTGACAAAAACTTACAGTAGGCCTATGTCCTCGTGTGAAAGTGCCGTGGATATTGACGAGGAAGGGACATAATTGTAAAACTCAGGAAACGGACAGACTGAAAGTCTCAGTTTGTTTATAACTTGCAGCGAAATGACAGTTAAATATGTGTAATCGAAAACAACAGCGGCGAGACTTCCGAGTGACGTCAGAGAAGCGCGCGACATCAATCACATCCGTCACTCTTCCTGAACTGATAAATATTAGAAGGGGGAAAAAATACAATATTAACACAGAGAATATTTTAAATACTACTTGCAAATTATTGTAATATAAAAGATATACTAAAAAAACTTTTAAAACGTATAGCCTGTTTTAACAAGACATGGTTGAAATCGTTGTCATCGATCTATTGTTTAATAATAATAAAAAACATCGTGCAAACAAACGTTCTAGGCTTGTTTACATGGGCTAAATAATATTGTAATAAAATAACTTTAGAAATTTAGATTATATATAAACAAACTATTAATTCGAAAATATCTAAAACACTTTCCAGCTTTTCTTTTCTACGTTAGGCTACTCATTATTACGCGATATTTAAGTTATTTCATCAAATCTTTTATGAAGATCTTTAAATTTGAGGCGTTTTCCCCCTTATGTTCAGTTAAGTTTAACTTTATTGTCAGACTGTGCCATTAGCAAACATACAACATTATAAAACACAGATACAATACAAAAAAATGTTTTTTTGTAAAAAGATACAAGATAAAAGATAAAAGATTTACTTTTGATAAAAGATAATTATTCCGATTTTCCACATTAGGTGACTCCGATTTAACTCCAATTTTCACGAGTACAATTCAGTAGCCTACAGCTCGAATTAGTTTGATCAAAGCAGTGTTTTGAGTGTCATAGATACTTTCTAAAAGATCTAGAATAAAATGTAATTTTGGGGAACTTTTATACGACTAGGCCTATACAGTATTTGGTTGTTAATCTTCATTTTTTTAAGTGCAATCTCATAATGCATATGCGCACAGATAAGACCTATTATGCACAGTTATTGTAAATAAATGACACTCAACTGTTATTTTTATTCACCATAATGCTCACACACACATTTCAGATTCGAATCTTATAGAGTGTTGTCAATTTACATAAACCCGATCTCATGAAAGCACGAATTTTATTTCACGTGCCATTTATACGCCCAAACTTTTTCGCGTGCATATACACAGTTTATGGTGTCTAATACCTAATATGCACGCACTCACCCCTAATCCTAACCAATGGGTTTACAGTGTATATTATCATATGCAAGCAAAAACTATTTAACGTATAACGTACAAAAACGTATAAATGGCACTATAAATAAAATTCGTGCTATATAGCACGCACTTTCATGAGATCGTGCATTGACATTATCTGCAATTTTTTATTTTATTTTATTTTTTTAAAATTATTATCATTCCTAAGAACATACATAATCAATGGGGTAAATACAACTGAGAGTACAATTACAGGTTACGAAATCAGGAATATATACAAATGACACAGTGACACAGTTTTAGGGGCTTTCGAGTTGCTGGATGTAAGGAGAGTGTCCATGTAGCCAACCATTTAACTTTCTAACAAAAAAAATAAAAAAGGCTATTGCACCCTGGAATTTACATTTGTGATATATTGGAATATGACCGATTATTTTATGCCGCGGCAAACAAGGTGAGTGACCTGAGGGATGCTTTACTGGAGGCGGAGAGACTGGGAGGAGTGTTGGGAGAGACTTCACTGAGACTGGGAGGAGTGTTGGGAGAAACTAAAGTGAAACTTTTCACCCTTATCATCCTCTCCTGTCTTCTGTGAAGAGAAGTTAACCGGAAAATGCTCTCCGCCGGCGCGGGGTAAACGGCCGATGCTCCGGTACTCACGAGTGGAATAATCGGTGCGGGCGATCACCTGTGTGGACATGTATCAAGGTGTAACGATGACCACAAACCACGGACATGCGTCTTACGAGCCCGGGTTCCTCCATAACGCGGTCTCCGCGGCCGCTTCCCCGGTGTACGTGACACCCACCCGGGTAACCCCGATAATCCCGGCGCTCCCGTACCTCCAGACCCCGCAGCAGAGCAACCCCGGGTCCGGACACTCGGGATGGGCGCAACCGAGCGCGGACACCTCTTATAATCATTCCACACATCATTCTCCGGTGTCCAGGTTCACTTTCTCCGCGAGCCCGCCGTTAACCTCGCAGGCCCGGGAGACCGCGACTTACACGAGCCCGCTGAACATCAGCACGAGCGCCCGGGAGCATTACGGGTCCCGCGGTCTGAGCGGCTCGTATCACACCGGGTACCCGGCCTACGTGAGCCCGAACCTCGGAGGCTCGTGGGCGGCCTCGCACTTCGACAGTTCCGTGATGCACAGCCTCCAGACCGGAGGACCCGCGCGACACCCGAATATAGGTGAGAATCAAACATCGTATTTAAAAAGCTATTATTACTCATTTAAAAAAGCAACCTTTATTGTTATTATTCTAACACAATCTAAAGCAATTAAGCGTAATCTTGCAGGGTATTCATTGGATATCTTATTTTTTTGTATTGCCATTTTTACCAGTAAGATTCTTATTTTAAAAAAAAATATCAGATCATTTATAATTTGATCTGCTTTGACAAGGTATTTTTTAGGTTGTTGCATATTAAAACCTCAAGAAAATGTCAACATGAAAACAAAGATGCGATATTTAAAAAGTTTGGTGTATTTGATTGTTTTTTTTTTTTTACTTATAGATTTATTGGACTCTGCTCTCTTTTTTAAACTGTTAATGACACAGAAACTAGATAGAGAGAATATAGACAAGAATGTTATTCGATGCTTTTGTTTTGTTCATTTAAAAAAAATGTTTTAGTATTATTATTATTTTATCCAGTTATAATGAAAATGTTAAATGCGGTTTAAACTTCACTGTCAAATGTTCTCGTGACTGGTTTAGAAACTCAGAAATTGCTCATTTTAATGGCCAACACATTGAATTAAACGTGATTTTTTTGGTAACATTATTTTACAGTGTTCTTATACGTTACATAATGACAGTAAATTATGCATAATTACATGCAACTATCCAACATGTTAATTAATATTACTCAGAACTTAAATGTAACAAGCTTAAAATAAAGGGTTACACTTTATTTTAAAGTGTCATTGTTACAGTGTAATTATATATTTAAGAGTAATATTAAGCAACTATGGGTTAGGGTAGGATTAGGATTTGGTTGAGGGTTAGTTGCATCTAATTTACTGTTATTACTATGGGTTAGGATTAGGATTTAGCTACACGATTCTCTCAGATTATGAAAGTAATGTTTTATTCAGTCTGTTTTGTCAAAGAACTTAAAATGTGTTTCAGTTTGTGCTTTCATGAGTTTTAAGCGAAGCTTTTGGAAAAACTGTCCTGTCATTTAATCACGTTAGCCGAGAATTTACATTTATTTACATTTAAGTGATCGACATATAGCTACAGTTTGTCATAATAAATATGTAGGCCTATTGCATAAAATGGGGAGGATATTAAAATCAACTGCATACAACAATACAATTTATATAAAGTAAAAATGTGTAGCTGTCACTTTAAGCAGCTTTTCTGCCCTTCATTATATCTAATGTTATACATTTACTTCAGTCATAATAAATTACACCTTTGACTCGGACAAAATAGTTGATGAGAAGATGTTTTAATGAATGCTTTTATGGATTGGATTATTTTAAATAGGTGTAAGTTAGCAGGTCTGCATGTGAACAAACTGTTTTGCATATTTAAAAAAACTTTCTGTATCGTCTTAACTTAATTAATAAGGGCTTGTTTAGATTTTATAAACTTTATAATGGAATTCGTCACTTAACGTTTATCAAAGAGACAAGAGATAAAACCACGGATGTTTTAATTATTAATAAGAATTTACACGTGCAACTTACGTTTTATATAGGCCTATAAAAATTAATATTTATAATAAATAACAAATGTTTAATTATTACCCGTTTTAATTCGCGGAAAGTATCACTTTGTGTTGATATAGGCCTACATTTAGTGCTTATATAATTTTGCTTGTTGTCTTTAGACAGACTTTAAATTCGACAAATATGAGTCTATTTTCAAATATGAACAACTACTAAAAAAAATTTTTTTAGGTTATATCATATATGAGACACGTAAAATGAAAATAAAATATAAGTTTTGTATTTCGCCTCACAAGATCCTTCACATTTTACTTATAATAGCCATGAAAAAAGCATTATGAAACTAAGAATTATTTTTAATACGTGAAATAGTTCCAACTTTTAAATATTGTTTTAAGAGTCAGAAAAAATAATCCAAATATTCATATATTATCATTTTATGAATGTATAATCATTGTTGCATATTGCGTGTATTTTATAATAACTATCTCATTTGAAATATTTTATTAGTAGCCTTTAATTAATAAGATAATTATTTTAAATCTGTTAGCGAACACTTTTATTCTTTATGATAAATAAAGTGTGCACGTCTGCAAAATATATATATAATGCACTTAATACATAAAATTATGAAAAATAAATAATAATAACGTTTTTTCTATACATTTAAAGGATGATTCGGGGTTAGAGTTGAGAATATTCTCGATATAAAAATCGATAGTTTATTATCGAAAGTTAATTAATTAAAATGGAGTAAACATATAGTGGAAATAAAAAAAATATGTAAAAATGTGCAGTTATTGATTAGATCATGTTGTAAATTATTTTAAACGGAAAATAATGCATTGATAAGCATGTGCAAATTCATTTATATTAATTACAAACTCATTTGCATGATCTGGATTTGCTTTCAGTTTATTGTTATATTATGCCGTTCAGAGTGAGACATAATCACCAATCTGTGTGCATGAGAAATGATGTTTGCTTGAGAAATAAAATAAAGCGGATTTTTCATGAAACATGTGACCTTTGTCACGAACACGTGCTATTAATAGTCTGTTGTAAATTAACCCAGAGATGGACTTTAATATGCTGGAGACAGAAAATATGAGATGGGAGGAAAATATATTTCAAACACATCTCACCAATATGTCCCTTTAGAG
>CM070829.1:39609478-39694478 GCA_036326025.1 Chrosomus eos | reverse complement strand
ACTGTTTTCCAGCTGTATTTACACTTTATCATCTTAGCTTTTGTTGTCAGGTTTAGTAACTTGACATTTTGGATTAATTTTCTACTCAAAATGACACATTCAAACACAAAAACGATCCATCAAATGTTACCGTCATTGTGTATTGTGTACCAGGGGGCTGTTCCATAAACCAAGATCAGAGTATAAGCCAGGCTTATTTCGGTTAGTCAGGCTTATTTTTGGTAGATTCGGTTTCATAAATCAAACTTAAAAAAGTTCAAACTCAGTTACCCTGGCAACTTATGCTGGGAAACTAGCCTGGTCCAGGGCAGGCTAACTGTCAGGCTAAGCCTCAGTTGTTACACAGATCCTCAACACTGACCGACAAGAACACAATTATATTACCACTGACACTCTCTAATACCATTATTGGACTTTATAAATACACAGTATACAGAAAATCAACTTAAATAAGGCTACAATATAGACACATATATAAGGCGTTTTAAAGTTGTCCATTTAGGACATGTCATTTTTGTAATAAAGACATTTTAATTAAGGAGTGCCTCGGTTATCAGAGAATTCTTTCTCTACACTGTCTCTTATATATATATATATATAGTATGTACTTTATTATGTCTTTCAATTCAAACACATTTAACACAATTATACAAATGGACAGTTCCTTTAAAGACATCATATTTTCCCCCAATAAATATTCCTTATGTTTCCTTCTACTTTTTTTTCTTTTGTGATAATACCAACACATACATATAAATAAAACAATAAATAAATATTAATAAAAATATAACATTCACATATATCAAACTCTTATAATGAATGACACATAATTCCTAATAGTTATTCAAGTAATATTATTTAAATATCAAATATTCAATATCAAATAAGTAAATAAATAAAATAACAAATAACTAGAAATAAAAGGGAAGGTTACATAAAAATGTTGTTAATGTAGGCCAATATATATTCCTTTATTTTATGGAATATTCTTTGATTTTAGAGTTGCACATATCTTTTCAAAATGTATACATTTGTTCTTAATTTAATGTTCTCCTCTCCATAATGTACTTTAGAAACTAAATCTAACCACTCATTTAAAGTGTAAATTGCAGGTTAACCACAAACGATTAATGTGTACATTAAAGTGCACAATATGGATATATTAAAAAATTTCTGTCTTAAAATGCGTTAAAATAGCATTTATTGGGGTTTCTTCAAAGGTAGCGTGTTTTTTACCGTAACTGGGTGATGATGTCATAACAGGGAGCTGCGGGCAGTAATGCACTCACTCTGTGTGTGCTGTTTGAGGGAGAATAAAACGATTTGCGGGACTCCCGCAAACTAGAAATATCTGAATAAAACGTAAAAACTAATACATTTTTATTCATCTGTTGCAGAAAATCAATAAGAACATCTAAAACAAAATAGAAACGGTTTACAGGCAGAGTTTCTATTTCTAACATGTCAGCAGTGAGGAGCGATGTAGCCAATCACAGACATATGTGTTGATTTCTTGAACGCAATAATAGCCAATCAGAAGCATTTACGATAGATTCCCCTCACCGCTCAAAACAGACTTTTTGTTCAGTGCTGAATTCTGTATGCTGGCAAATCCTCTAATTATAACAAACATAGTGTAACGTTATATATTATGGAAGCTTCATTGATAATAACAGAGATGTGTGAGATCGCGATGAACTGATGTCAGCTTTAGGAATTATTATGGGATCGCACTTTGCTCGCAGTCATGCCAAACCATGCACGCAGTAGCCCGCTTGCTTTTATGTTATAACAGTGGTTTGTGTGTTAATGCAACAAACAATTGATCAGGAGCACGTATGCTGATGTGTATGGTGGGCTAACACGTAGGCTAACTTGAAAGTATTTGGAGGTACAGAAAAAAAGTATTTTTGTGGGCGGGAGCGGGACAAAACATGAATGTTGCGAATGAATGAATGAATGAATATAAGAAAGTAGTTGAGCCCGTCAGTTATAACGACACACGTATTTAAAAATAGCCGGGTTTAAACCGGGCTTGGGCTCATAATTACAGTTAATGTGTCGGGCCGGACTCGGACACAGCGGGCTCGGGTAACGTTAGGGTCTTGCTTGATGTTTTGGGCCGATCTAAGCTCTTACCTCGGGTAAGTTATGCGAACACTTACAGGCACGAATCAGCCGTTTGTCCTTGGGGAACTTGTGGAGCCTCTCCCCCGTTTTTGATGTATTCGTACATCCCGCACAAGCACAATAGTTAACCATTTTCGCTAGCTAGGACTCCAATATAACGTAACTCTAGGCTTGTAGCATAGACCGTAAAAGCTTGGAGTCCCTGTTATGACATCACGCCCAGCCTAGTGGAAGGAGGGGGCGTGGTTAAAAGCACTGTAAAACGAACCAACTTTTCATTATATTCAGCATTTGGTATAAAAAATATATAAAAAAACAATGGTGGGTGGTTCTTATCTTTATATTTAGAAAGCACATTGCATTATCTTCGTGAAAATTTTTACCTGCAATTTACACTTTAAAACTGCGGATACTTGCTTTCTCAAAAAAAATTATTGCATTAAAAGCTGTAATTCTTAGCATTCTAAATAAGTATACATCATCTTTATTACGTAGCATAGGTCCTATACCCAAAACTATATTTTGTATCTTTATATATTTAGTTTCTTAAAAATTTTTTCCCTAAATTGGGCTACTTCTGTTCAATTTCTTTTTTTTTAATTAGAAGTATAAAATATATGAGTGTAATAGAAGTTCACTGCAACTTATCCAACATCCTAAAGAGAAATTATTATAATTAGAAGATATATCTAGTGTTATAAAATATCGCATATTAATTTTCCAAGCAAAATTTTATTTTAGTCAGAATTATTGGGCTCCTATTTGGCGCGCAGCAGCGCTCGTTCAATATGAAGATTAGCAGCAAAATGGATACATTTGCACGACTTTTCTAACATTTACAGATGGAGAATATAACTGTAAAATGTAATTTTTGCACTGAGCGGGGGAAAAAAACATGTCACAAACGCATAAAACCGCACAAAATATATACTGTTTGATGGTGGATCGATTTGATCCACGATCGACCTCTAGGGCTGCTTCAGAAACGCGTGTACACGCAATTATCTAGACTAGATAAACCTGGATCAAATTAGTGAGATTGCGTGAACTTCACTTACCTTTTATGGAACCACTTTAGCCCCAACTTATTTGTTAGGCTCATTCAAGTCCGGTTTTGGAGTTTAATCCCCGATTTTCTAAGCTTCATTTATGGAACAGCCCCCAAGTATTATATATATATATTATATATATATATATTATATATATATATATATATATATATATATATATATATATATATATATACATACTAAACATTATATTTGAAAGGCATTTTAATATTCAATAATATGTCTTAATTGGAATTGATTAGATTATATTTGTATTTACACATGGTTAAAATGTTTACTTGTAGTGGTAACCATGGAAATCTACTGGACCATGGACTGCCAGTGACAGGCTGTTGACCCAATCAAATGTAACTTTTTATTCTGACAGTGTATGATTTATATTGAAACTAGTTACAGAATAGAACATCAGTATGAACTTTTAACATTCAATTTAATTGCACAAACTATGTAGCTGCAATTTGTTTATTGTGAAATAGCTCAAATATATATTTTTCTGTCATGGTTTGAATCACTGATCTATCTAATGACAATATATAGATTAGTGGTTCTGACTTGCAGTGTTTGCGTGTGTTCAGATCGGCAGGGAAGTGGTTCTACTACACAATTATTCACTAACAGGTTATTCATCCAATTCAGTGCATATTGTACGCATTAGATTTCTGCTCAAATAAACAAAATCACTGGTAAAAAAAAATAAAACTGTAGTATCGATATTTTTATTTGAGTTTCGATTCTCGACGTCAGTAACGATACGCCCATCACTAACTGCTGCTATATTAAAGCTTCATGCTTTAAAAAATTAAAATATTATTTTTGTTACTTTAAGTTACACATACGGTGTTTCACTCAATTGAGGCTAAAGTGAAGGTTTTTTGATTACTCACTCACTCACTCTTGAGCGTCTGGCACGAGTGATTTCAATGTAATGTTCTTTTGTGTTCATGGTTAAGTGCTATTATAATTTGCATTCCCGTTATTGATGACGTATATTCTGCATTAAGCGGCAATACATTGATTTTTTTAACATTTGTACTTTGGTTTACTTACTTAGTTTACTTAAAACATTTTGTGCAAACATTTGCCAAAGAAAAATATGTAAATTTTACTTAGTTTTTAATTAGTTAATTTTATAACATTGTTATTTACACTTTCATTTCTACACGCTTGAATTGAGTATTAATATAGAATTTTCTTGCCTGAACTAAGTTTTTCATGTCTTAAATGTTTTGTCTCTGTCTCAGTCCGCCTCCAGGCGTGTTGGTCTGTCCTGCACGAACTGTCAGACGAGCACAACGACTCTGTGGAGACGCAATGCCGAGGGAGAGCCGGTCTGCAACGCCTGCGGACTCTACATGAAACTCCACGGGGTCAGACTCTATTTCTAATTTAATATTATTAATACACATGTACAGCTGAACACGTGTGTGTGTGTGGTGGTTGTGTGTGTGTGGTGTGTGTGTGTGTGTGTGTGTGTGTGTGTGTTCTAACTTGTTACACTGTTTATTTAAATTTAAGTTATGTAAAAATATTTTCTTCCAATATTTTGATGTTATTTTTATTATTATTATTATTATTCAATGTATTCCAAGCTTTGGCAATATTGTATTATTTACAGTAATGCCAATAAAGCAATTCTGAACTCAAACTCCTGCTCGTGTTCAGGTTCCTCGTCCTCTCGCCATGAAGAAAGAGGGAATTCAGACTCGCAAACGCAAACCCAAAAACATGGACAAGCCCAAACCCGGTGAGCACACAAACTCACAACACACACTCCGACAGAAAACTCTCTGAAGAGCGTGACTGTGACCTGTGTGTGTGATTGACAGGAGTGTGTGAAGGTCAGAGGTCATCCGGTGTCCTGAACTCCAGTCCCACAGAAGAACCCAGAGCCATAAAGACGGAGCCGGAGACGCCATCGCTCTACCACACACACGCCGGTACACACACACACACCGCTTTATTATACACCTTATGACTGCTTTATAGAGTTTATGAGTTCGTTAAAAATGAAATTTTATAACAAAAATCTTTTTTTTTTTACTCAGTTTATTAATGTTTTTAACTCTGCATTTGTGCAGTTTTTGGAGGATTTATGATATTTTTTACATTTATATAAATAAATTTAAATGCATTTTTATGCAAAAACAACTTTAAGCAAAAATCACTTTATAAAAGACCCACATTTCTAACTTTTATTTATGGGGATCACATGGATAATTAGATTTTTGCCCATGTTTTGGAAAATGCAGTTTTAAAAGTAATAAAAATCACTTTAGCCAGCTTGGCTAGAGCTCCACTATATGCTATTTGATTTAATCACAATTATAACAATAAAAATGACTTTTTCTCAAAGTTTAACATTTTTTGTACTGAAAATTTTTTTTCCCCAATAATGTTGGAAACAAAGAGAAACAAAGAGAATAGTTGGAGTCTTTAGAGTTTATCATTTATTTCAAATTCGTTTTTCATATAATTCTACAAATGTAATCTACACTTCAGTTACTAAATAAACAGAACAGAAATGAACAGTGATATTACATATCGAGTACAAATACACAACATCAAAACGCACTGAACTGAACAGCAATAACAGAAGAGCAAATAAAGCAGTAACAAATTATTCTTCATTTCTTTCCGTGTTTCTGATTTTGAGGATGATTTTTATTTTTATTTTTTCTAATCACGAGTGTGACTTTTTTTCCCACACTAACATAAAAACAGAGATTATTCCAATAATTTTTTTTCATTCACTGTAAGTCTCATGGCATTTGGACAAAGAGAAATTTTATTTTTATTTCAGCAAACGTCATTTGGGGTCAAAAAGCCCTCGAACAGCACATAAGAGTACTTGAAATTTGTATTTATAAATATTAATTTAAATATTACATTTTAAATGTTAATTTTAATTACATGTAGATAATATATTACAGTACATAATATATATATACATAAATTGTGGTTATAAATATTATGAATAATTTTATATAAATCCACATTAGCCGTTTTCTCTCCTTTATAATTTTATACAGTTTATGAGTCCCTATTATTTATATTAAATATAGCATTAATATATATCCATATATTCAGGCAGTTTTCTCTCTTTCATGGTTTTGTGTATATATATATTATATAATTATAAATCGATATATATATATATATATATATATATATATATATATATATATATATATATATATAAATATTACATTTTAAATTAAATGAATGTTAATCACTTGTAGATTATGAGTTTATATTAGAGTACATCAAATTATACACATATAAATGCTGGTATATCTAAAAAAATTTGCTCATAGTAGATATTAATTATATTATTAAATATATTTTATATATTCATATATACAGGTAGTGTTTTTTCTCTTTCATGACTTCCTAATATATATATTTGCATCAATTAATATATATATTTTAAAAATTAATGTTAATTATGTATAGATTAGGATCTCATATGCTGGTGGTATATATAAAAAATTGCTTATAAATATTAATTATAATATTAAATATAATAAATATATTTTATATATTATATATTCAGGCAGTGTTTTCTTTCTTTCATGGGTTCCTAGTATATATATATATTTGCATCAATTAATATATATTTTAAATATTAATGTTAACTATGTGCAGATTATGAGCTCATATTAGAGTACATTAAATAGATGTGTGTGTTTATAAAAAGTAATTATAATATTAAATATAATAAATATATTTTATATCATATATTCTATCTTTTATAATTAATTGTAATATATTGAATATAATAAACAATATTATATATCATCGATAAATGTTATATATTTGAATTTTATTTTAAATAATAATTTTAAATGCAGATTATGAGCTCAAATGAACTGAGTGCATTACACGTTATTCCTCAACTACTCATTTACATTCCTGTATATATAAATTGTTTTGTAATAACACAGTCTCTCTCCTCTGTCTCTCCAGGTTTCTGTGTTTCCGGCGTACATGGGATCGCCGAGCGCCGGTCCGGCTCTCAAACTCTCTCCCGGCGGATCGTCCGGCTCCAAGAGTGACGTCTGGAACAGCCTGATCCTGGCGTGAGCCGCCCACAGATACATTACCCATCATGCTCTGGGGTCAGATCCACAGATGCGTAGCAGAAAACACAGGACCTGATTGAGAACTCTGACTGAGAACCGCAGGAACATAAGCCGTACTGTAGCATGTACTCTACACATCTTGGTTTCATTATTTTAAACCGTTTTAATGATGTTCAGTCACGTTTTGCACATGCAAACACAACACTTTTCTCCTGGAAATGTAAAAATGTTGCTATTTTTAGCCGTTCTGTTTGTTGCTCTTCAGAAACAATATTTAAAAGAAGCTCAAAGCACTCCTACTGTACTTTAATGGATACTTCTCTTTCTCCTTCATGCCATATCTGCAGGGAAACGTTTATTTTCATTGCCGTGATGATTATTATTTATCATGTCTATGAGTGGTTTTCCGAAAGCATCTGTTGTCAAGATTCACGACTAACTTTCAGTCCTGAAAGCCACTTCCTTAAAACATTTTTAAAATATAACCTTTATCGCATTTTGACTTCCTTTTAATAACTTTATCTCCTTTAATTTCAACTTCTTGTATTTATTTCTAGAGTAAACAGGGTTACAGTTTTTCTTTCTGACTGGGAAGCTGACAAACTGCTTGTAAAGTCCATTTCATCTTTTACATTAGCTTTTCCTCATTAGCCTGTAAAGAAAATAGAAAGTCTATGTGTAATTCTTTTCTTGTATTCTATATAGTATTAAGTGTATATAACTGTATGTATGCCAAACAACTCACTCCATGTTTAATTGTTGTTTTTAAAACACACAACATATGTGAACATTTGATTAAATGCTTATAATTCTGAATTTCCGTGTCTTTAAATGGCTAAAAAGATGCATAAGTAGTAATAAAGTTAAACAATAATTTATCAGTTAAAGACTAATAACTGACTTAGTATTTTTTATTTGTCAAAGACTAATAAACATAAGAGAAAAACATCATTTTGAGAAATATATCTGTTAAAGCACTTGTAAAATTATTATTATTGTGTTCTTGAATCAAGTTAATATTCATAAGCACATACACATTATGCACAAGAATAAATAAAAAGTTAAAGGGGTTATATTATATTAAACCATATTAGTCTTACAGATTATATATTTAATAATTTTTAATACTTCAGCTCTCATTTTGCTGCTCAAGTGATTCTAGTTTTTTGTATTATTAATTCAATGCCATGATTAAGATTAAGAGCTATTACATATTCACATTATCACATATTATCAATATTAGCTGCCAGGAAATCAAAAGATAAAAAAATATTAAAAAAAGAATAGAAAATTTACTTTTTTGATTGTTTTTTTAAAAAAAAAAAGGATTTACGTATAATTTAAAGTCATTTTTAAAATGTGAAAAGTGTGGTTTGTATTGAGCTCATTTCTTTTTATGTATATGGTATTTTTCTTAACAAAATAAAGTACTGTATAATATGTTTTTCTTTACATAACAAATTGTCATTCTGAGTATAAAAGCACATCAAATACACAAATGTCTATCATACACTTCAGTTTTCTAATAATTTCTAAATCTTTCCAAAATAATCTTGAGTAAATACAGTAAAACAAATTGTTTTCTAGTGCACAACATTCACAGGGATATGAAATATTAAGCTTAAATCTTTCCAATACATGCTTAGAAAGGTAAACAAAAAGTATTTTGTAAGACACTTCCTTAATTTTGTTATTAACACAAAACTTTGTGTTAATAATATATATGGTTAATCCACATATGTTGCCTGTAATTTAGAGAGTTAATCTCCTCCTTTTTATTTGTTTTAAGGATTGAAATAAAAATGTTACCAAAAATCTCATCCTGAAGTGATTCTACTTCCCGGTGTTCGCAGCTCCCCTGACGTCATCGCTGATCTGACCAATGAGATACGCTCACAGCTCTGAGTCCATCTGACTGGTCACTGGGCGGGCCATCACGCCAGTCGCTCTCGCCGCTCATTGGTCGGCGCGCTCCGAACCCATGACGCCTCAGCCAATCAGAGGAGTCAGTCGATCGTGTGAGTGAGGGATTGTCGCTGCGCGCTGTTGATGTTGTCCTGGGTCTCTGTAGAGTTTGAATGGAAATAGCAACGCGTGAATTTCAGTTCACCTGTTAAGAAAAGCGTGTTATAGACACACACGGGGGAAATGGACATCCTCAAGTCTCTAGGACACCCGGAAGAAATAATCAACCTTTTTAAATACAAAATTGGAAGATGTCGTTCTGTTATGCCTAAACTGGATTATGTAAGTAAAAGCATTTCGAGTCGTTTATCTTTAATATTCATCAGCATCTGATCTGCGTGTATGTTGTCCATGCACAATACATGTTTTGCATTTATCTGTCATTCATTATGCATGACAGATTTTGTTTTTAATTAATACAATAAAAAACGTGTTTTAAGAAGATTAAATAGAGATTGAATTGTTGCATGTGCAGGTGCCAAACAGCAAAACTGCATTTAAATTATTCCACGTTGTTTATGGCATAAACGCAATGTCTGAGTGTCAGCATCAACTGGATTTAATTAATCCTGGATTTGAGGGGAAGGAGAGTTTCACAGAAAGGAGACCCGAGGCTTCGTCTTCTATAATGAGCTTTGAAGACTGGAGGGTCACACAGGGGAAGATGATGCACATGTTACACACTTAATCCACACACACACTGCCAAATACAGACAGACAGATACAGATAGATAGACAGATAGATAGACAGACAGATAGATACAGACAGATAGATAGACAGACAGATAGATACAGAAAGACAGACAGACAGAAAGATAGACAGACAGATAGATAGATAGACAGACAGATAGATACAGATAGACAGACAGACAGGCAGATAGACAGACAGACAGATAGATACAGATAGACAGACAGACAGACAGATAGACAGGCAGACAGATAGACAGACAGACAGATAGATAGACAGACAGATAGATAGACAGACAGATAGATAGATAGACAGACAGATAGATACAGATAGACAGACAGACAGGCAGATAGACAGACAGACAGATAGATACAGATAGACAGACAGACAGACAGATAGACAGGCAGACAGATAGACAGGCAGACAGATAGACAGACAGACAGATAGATAGACAGACAGACAGACAGTATAGATACAGATAGACAGACAGACAGACAGATAGATAGACAGATAGACAGACAGATAGATACAGATAGACAGAATAGATAGACAGACAGATAGATAGATAGATAGACAGACATACAGATAGATAGACAGACAGATAGATACAGATAGACAGATAGACAGAAGATAGACAGACAGATAGATAGATAGAAGATAGACAGACAGACAGATAGATAGACAGACAGATAGATACAGATAGACAGATAGATAGACAGATAGATAGACAGATAGATAGACAGAAGACAGATAGACAGACAGACAGGCAGACAGACAGATAGATACAGATAGACAGACAGATAGATAGATAGACAGACAGACAGAAAGATAGACAGATAGATACAGATAGACAGACAGACAGATAGACAGGCAGACAGACAGACAGACAGACAGATAGATAGATAGATAGATAGATAGATAGATAGATAGATAGATAGATAGATAGATAGACAGATAGACAGACAGATAGATACAGATAGACAGACAGAAAGATAGACAGACAGATAGATAGATAGATAGACAGATAGACAGACAGATAGATAGATAGATAGATAGACAGACAGACAGACAGATAGATAGACAGATAGACAAACAGATAGATACAGATAGACAGATATATAGACAGACAGATAGACAGATAGATAGACAGACAGACAGATAGATAGATAGATAGATAGATAGATAGATAGATAGATACAGATAGACAGACAGACAAATAGATACAGACAGACAGATAGACAGACAGCAGATAGACAGACAGGCAGACAGACAGACAGATAGATACAGATAGACAGACAGACAGATAGATACAGACAGACAGATAGATACAGATGGACAGACAGACAGATAGATAGATAGACAGACAGACAGACAGACAGATAGATACAGATAGACAGACAGACAGATAGATAGACAGACAGAGAGATAGATACAGATAGACAGACAGATAGATAGATAGATAGATAGATAGATAGATAGATAGACAGACAGACAGACAGACAGACAGACAGACAGACAGACAGATAGATAGACAGACAGATAGATACAGACAGACAGACATATAGACAGACAGATAGATAGATAGATAGATAGTTCAACCAATGCATACATTTAATTGTAAATGTAACATTTATTTATTTTATATAGGATAAGTATTTTTTACTTGCATAAGTAGTCAAGTGCAAAAAATGACGTCATCGTTCAGATCTCATACAACAGTCAGATCAATAATACTGTTGAATATGTATACGTGTAAGTGACAGTGGAACTAACGCGTGTTCAGCGTACATGTGAACTCAGACTAGTTTTTATTTATTTGAAAAACATATTTCCCATTCACATTTCTGAGGACTTTAAAATATGGGAAAACACTCCTAAAGTTTGAGTGGGCGTGTCCAAACTTGACTTGACAAGTATTGCGTCATCGTTTGCAGTTCTTCAGAAAACGTGCGCGTGTTTGGTTTATCGTTTAAAGTGGGGAGGGTAATATTAAAATCATATCGTCTGTTTACATATCAGGTTACAGTGATATATATAAATATATCAGTCGCGCGCACTCAAACGCGCAGCTCTGACGCTCCGCGGAGCGACGGGCGTTTCTCTTCCCCTCTGGCGAATGACTTCACAAATTAAAGGTGTGCATTTCGTACTACGTGGAATTGGAAATAAAAGCTTAAGTCGCACATGGCTGGTGTTTGCGGGAAGAGCGCTGTCTCACTGTCCGTGCTCAAGCGCTCGCTCTCGCTGCAGCGCGGGTGCCCGTGGCCGATGCTAGCGGGCGCGCGGCGCGGCGCGCAGGAAGGACGGTTAATGGCGGTTCCTCCTCACCCGTTCAGGGCTCATCGACACCCCGCTTATGTGTGCTTCTCCTGCCAGGACTCGATGACTGAAACCCTGCGGACCTGCTATTCGTATCTGAACCAGACCAGCCGGAGTTTCTCCGCGGTGATCCAGGCCCTGGATGGAGAGTTACGGTAAGACTGAGAGGCGTGACCTCACTTAGTAAACAACAGAATCCTATACCCTCATATGTGACCCTAGACCACAAAAGCAGTGACATGGGTCATTTTTTTTAAATGAGATGTATACGTAATTTGAAAGCTGATTAAATAGGCTTTCCATTGATATATGGATCGTTAGGATAGGATAACATTTGGCCGTGATACAACTATTTGAAAATCTGAGGGGGCAAAAAAATCTAAACATTGATTAAAAAGCCTTTAAAGTTGTCCATGTATGTTCGCGATTGTGCTGCATTCACTCACAAAAATAAATGTTTTATATATTTACGCTAGGAAATTTACTAAATATCTTCATGGAACATGATCTTTTCTTACTATCCTAATGATTTTTGGCATAAAAAAATTGATCATTTTGACCCATGCAATGTATTTTTGGATAGTATTGCCTCAAATATACCCGTGCGACATCATGTGACTGGTTTTGGGATCCAGGGTCACAAATTGGGTATTTGAAGGGACAGCATATGCACGTTTTGGACACTTTTACTTGTTTGCAAGAGTTGTTGTATCTATATAACAGTTAGCCTATATATAAATGCCCTTGAACATTTTCTCTTAAAGGGACAGTACACCTAAAAATGAAAATTAAGTCATCGAGTACAGTTGTTCCAAACCTGTATGAATTTCATCACAAAGGAAGATATTTTGAAGAATGTTTGTAACCAAACAGTTGTGACTTTTTTTTCCTACTAAGAAAAGTCAGTGGTGCCCCACACAACCGTGTTTTCTTTTTTTTAATGAATGTGTTGTATTTTAGTTCGATAACATTTTTTATTTAACATTTTGTATTTTTAGGGGATTTTATGGTACTAAATTATATTTATGTAATAGTTCTGATTCATTTATTATTATCGGTTAATCACTTTTTGAGCGTAGACCTGAAAATGACATTTCTGTCTCTCACGAGTTGTTCCAAATTCGTATGAATTTCTTCACAAAGGAAGATATTTTTAAGAATGTTTATAGCCAAACTGGTGTGTTGCAACATTGACTTCTACAGTATTTTTTTCCCTACTATGGAAGTCACTGTGTATAATTATTTTGTATATATAAATACACACACATGCATGTATATATTAAAGAAAAATGTGTTATTTATATATAAAATATTTACATTTATATAATATAAATTATGTATAAATGAAATCTGGTTCATCTGGTTCATTTCCTTTTTTCTTTTATTTCTTTTTTCTTTTTTTGGGCTAGTAGAAGTTCTCAATGGCCCGTAACTTAAACATTTAGTAGCCAAATTGGCCGGTGAGTGAAAAAGTTAATTTCAAACCCTGCTCCCCTGGATGTTAAATCATTCATCACTGTCTCACTCAGGCATGCCGTGTGTATCTTCTACCTGGTTCTACGAGCCCTGGACACGGTGGAAGACGACATGACCATCCCGCTGGAGAAGAAGGTCCCGCTGCTGCACGACTTCCACTCGTTCCTCTATCAGCCCGAGTGGAGCTTCACCGAGAGCCGAGAGAAAGACCGGAAGGTCCTGGAGGATTTTCCACGGTCAGTCTCACACAATCATCATATGACACCACAATATCAAAATCAAAATGTAAGGAATTGTGTTTTGCATAAAGAGAGTGAGGCCTGTTTTAAGACCATATTATTATTTTACATATATTATATATGCTGTCAAATCAATTAATCCTAACGTAAAAGTTTGTTTATATAATATGTGTGCAATGTATATATTATATTTATAGTATATAAACACAAACTTTTATGTTAACAATCAATTTGACAGCACTAATACATACATGCATACATATACACACACACATATATATATATATATATATATATATATATATATATATATATATATTACATATACAAAATATAAATATAATAATATTATTATTGTCAAACACAACACATATATGTGTGTATATATATGTACCTATATGTGTGTTTATATATTTTATATTTTTATATTTTTGTCATTTTATTCTGTACAAGAATGACCATTTATGTATAAATAAGACACCAGACCCTTGAGCAACAAAAAAAAATTAAATTAAAAAAAAAATTAAAAACACATTTTAATCATTTAATTTTTGATCAGGAACATTGTGTGTGACTCAGTAAACCAGCAAATAAGCAGTTGAAAATATTTAGTTTTTTTTCATATTTTTCCCCACATTTTTCACGGCCCTGAATGCTGCATTTTTTAATAATAAAGTAGTTTCTTTTATTGTTTATCTTTGAATACACATTTATTATTATTATTCTCTTTAGATTTCAGTGGAGTTCAGGAATTTGGGCCAAGAGTATCGGGACGTCATCTCAGACATCTGTCACCGGATGGGTGCAGGAATGGCCGAATTCCTGGAGAAGAAAGTCTCTTCAATGAAGGAGTGGGACAAAGTAAGCTTCACACCGTCTCACATGCGCATTGGACTGTTTGACGTTTATACATATGCATGTAGATTTATACACGCATAACTCAGCAAACCACGAAGCAGAAGTGCTTTCACTGTCATCTTAAAGCATTTCTGCATGCGATATAATGTATAAATTATACAACAACTCAAAATTTGCTTAAAATTCCAAAGGCCAAGTTAAGCCAGAAAGGGGATCGTGCATTTGGGGTAGTAGCGCCAATAATTTGGAATAGCTTACCATTAGGGACGCTAACTCATGTTTTTAAATTACAACCTAAGACACATTTGTTTGCCATGGCCTATTTTTCTTTTTAATGATAATTTTTATTATTTTTACTTTATTACTATTGTACTATTTTGTCTATTATACTGAGATGATGTAAAGCACATTGGTCAACATGTGTTGTTTTAATAGTGCTATACAAATAAAAGTGACATTGACATAATGTTGTAAACATCTGTCCAGCTGTGTATAAATGCTTTTAGCATAAATCAGCACTTGAATGTCCTCTTTTCCCCTTCAGTACTGTCATTATGTGGCGGGTCTGGTGGGGATCGGACTGTCCCGACTGTTTTCCGCCTCCCAGCTCGAGGACGCTGAGGTGGGCCGGGACACAGAGCTGGCCAACTCCATGGGTCTGTTCCTCCAGAAGACCAACATCATCAGGGACTATCTGGAGGACCAGCAGCAGGGGCGGGCCTTCTGGCCACAGGAGGTACATGCAGCTTTAATAGACAAACTTTTATTTTAAAAAGACAGGAAATTACTATTATAACCAGTAGATGGCGGCAGAGGACCACTTATTGACTCATTTAAGGAGGTACATGCAGCTTTCATCAGTTCCTCCAGAAAAACGTGATTATGCGATCGCATGATTTAATGCATAATCAGCCAAAGTCCTCATATTTATGCGGGGGCATTTTTTCAAATACGCCGCACTTTCGCCGCATAAATTGCCGATTTCCGCGCAAAATATGCGTGTCTTGCATGATTTCATAATCCCCGCATTTTCGTTGCCAAAAAGTCACATATATCTCAGCAGAAAGTTGAGAAATGTAGCGTTTGCTTCACACAAGAGCCGCCGTTTCTCCTGTTGCCATGGGAACGTTATGAAGTGACGTAATTACGCGACGTGAACATCATCGAAAAGCTGTAAAACAGGAAGCACACATTTTATTTTTTTATATTTTATTTTTTCATTTCTACAGAAGTTGTATCATATTCCTTTAGTAGAGCTACAGAACTTGTTTGAGTCATCAATGTTTTGTAAGTTTGATGTGTTTATTAAGATCTGAAATAAAACAAGATGAACTGAAATATTCCAGCACTTTCTGTGATGTAGTGTGCTTGCTTATCATAGGAAGTATGTAAATGACTCTTTACAGTAAGGTAGTAGCCTAGTGAGATCATGAGTTTTTTCATCAAACTTTCTCAAGTTCCCGCAATTTCATCGCATAAAATTGCATAAATATCTTACATATTCCATCGCATTTTTTAAGAAAACGTAACTAGTAACATCAGATATGTGGCATTATCAGGACCCACAAATATTCCCCCATTGCATTATTATACATTATATTCAACATTATATATAGTAGTTTAATGTAGTACTGACTCTAAAATTCTCACACCGAAAATGTTATTTTGGGTGAACTATACACAATACATATTGTCACTATCCACGTAACATATTGATGTATTGCGATATATTGTGACATGATATATTGTTACACCCCTACTAAAGGAACCGTAGCATTTTTACAGTTTTGTACCGTTTAAACGGTATCATCATTATTGATGGTTGTTTCTGTGCTGCAGGCCTGGAGTCAGTTTGCGTCCCGTCTGGAGGATTTTGCCCAGCCTCAAAACCTGAGCTCTGCCCTGTCCTGCCTCAACCTGCTGGTGACCGACGCCCTTCGCCACGTCCCTGATGTCATCGCGTACCTGTCCCGCCTCCGCAACCAGAGCGTCTTCAACTTCTGTGCCATTCCTCAGGTGAGACGCTTCACTCCTGACTCAATCAGCCCTGTTTTCTGCTGAACGCTGAACAATCTGTGTCGTTTATAAACACACACATGGGATTTAAACAGAATTACATTATAACATGTATAAGGAGTTGATAGATAACATAGATGACATTGCGGTCTAAATAGAATTTGCATAGTCCGTTCGACGTTGCATACATCAAGTGGAAACAATGCATTCGTAAGTAAATGTAAAACTAAAATCTAAAAGGGGGAAATTAAAATAATCATGCAAACATTTCAGATAAATTCAAAAGCAATTTCACAATTAATTATTTTAACTTTAAAATTACAAATACTAAAAATAAAACAAATATTTAAAAAAACAAATAGAGTTTTTTTTAAAAACTAAAACTAATAAATGCAACAACACACAAACGAATTTATTAAAACTAAATAATGAAAATGACTAGGAAGCCCTGAACCGAACTACAAAAAAAATCTGTTTAAAAAAAAAAAAAATCTTAGATTTCGAGATTAATTGTCGAAATCGTTCGAGATTATAAGTCGAAACTTTACGAATTAAAGTCGAATAGTTTCATGAATTTAAAGTGAAAGTTTCGAGATTAAAGTCGAAAGTTAGAATTAAAGTCGAAATTTCGAGATTATGTGTGAAACGTTTCGGATTAAGTCGAAAGTTTCAAGATTTAAATCGAAAGTTTCCGATAATCTCCGATGTGTTGTACTTTTAGTTGCTGCTTATCCATAAAATTGCAAATCTAACATGCATTCATTTGACTATTTAGCATGTTTGCACTTACGGTGTGTGTGATTCCGTGTTGTTGTGTGTTTTTTTCCAACATTAATGATTAAGGTGCTGACTCTAATTCTCAGCATTAGCTCATTATAGGACGTTATAAATAACATACTGCGTGAATACTTTAGCTACAATGAAAACAACCCGAAATGAACATATATTCAGACCTGAGAAGGAACGTAGCATTTTTAGTTGAATGGGCCGCTATACGCTTTATCATATGTCGTAATGACATTCAATGGCCTTACCAATGATCATTTGGATTCCCTCGAGCATTGGCCATTAAATCCGTGGAAATCACGAGATCCGGCAAACTCTGGACTGGATAGCCATGATGCCCTTAATGTACTCCGACCGTTACGCTAGAAGCAGACAGTATCGTTCTGTTGTTCGACCGAGGTTGCCTAGACAGCACAACAACCCTCAAAACTGCACTCGCACCGTTAAAAATTGAAAGCCGATAGTAAAAATCTACATTTAATTGATATTATTCAGATTCTAAAGTGCATTTCTTTAACTACATCACAAACACTGAATTGCTGCGTTGCCGTCACTACCAGTGGAACCACTGTTATGAATGCACACAAGTGCAAAACTGAAGACTGATAATAAATATTTTGAACTTATTTGAGAATATTCAACTTCTTTAATCTTAAACTTTCAGACTTTAATCTCGAAACTAATCGATTTAATAATCAAAAAGATTTTTCTTTTAATCTCGAAAATCTAATTTTTATTTTATCAATCTATTATATTTTTAGTTAGCGGATCAGACTTCGAATTAAAATAAATTAAAAAATGTAAACTTATTTAAAGTTAACAAAGGCAAAGTGTCAAATATTTGTTTAGTTTAACTGATGTGCTAATATGTTTATATTAAACATAATAAAACAAAATAGTATTAAAAAAACTTTTTTATGAAATAAAATTAAAGGAACATTTAAAAATAAAAACAAATTCAAAATATTCATCACAATAAAGAGTTATCAGATACTAGGCAGACAGTCTACTAATACTCTAATGAGAGTTATTGACATGTAGTTGCAAAGTCACTTATAGTTATTAAAATGTCTAAAGTGGACTATCTAAATAAAATAAAGTGTTACCATATATTTGTGTGAACTGTGAATGTTCAAGCATGTTCTGTGTGTGTTGTTCCTCCGGTCAGGTGATGGCGATAGCGACTCTGTCTGCGTGCTACAACAATCCTCAGGTGTTTCAGGGTGTGGTGAAGATCCGGAAGGGTCAGGCGGTGACGCTCATGATGCAGGCCACAAACATGGCCGCCGTTCAGAGCATCATCGCACAGTACAGTCAGGAGGTGCGTACTTTAGTTAGGCTTCTGTGTCTATTTTATATATATACTACAGGGCCATGGAATGCTTGAATCTGATTGGTTGACCAACGTTCTAAGGTGTGCAATTATTTTCAGGGAAACGCACGGCTAAAGTAGTTCCAGGCAGGTTTGACCGCATTACAGCTCCATATCACTGCGCGTAGTTTACTGTAATAACGGAAAATAGGATACAATTCATAACAAGAAAAAACATGCGGCCACATGCGCTTGATCTGCAGTTTTACACATACAGTTTAATTTTAAAAAGTATAGTCCTATCTGTAATAAATAGAATATTAAACTGAATATATAAATAAATTGATAGTCCAGTTGCACGGGTTTTATAAATAATTTTAACAAATAAATAATTATTGATAGGCCTACTTTCAAGAGATTCGGAAAAAAATTATTCATTAAACATTTTTTAATAAACTGCAGCAATTAACATTTAGTCAGAACCTCTAATAATGTTACACGTTATTTTGTTTAGAAGTAATCATGGAAGAATCTTGATCTTTATTTAAAATTGATCCAGAAACGTGCAACTCTAATATTTAATATATATATATATATATATATTCATTATACATACACCACCTTTGGGGTTTATTAGATATTTAACTTTTTTTTTTTAAGTCTAAGTTTGTTTTCAATATGTTATAGTTATGATATGTTGTTAAATGTTTAGTGTGTGTCTGCCGTGTAAGAGCCGGTGATGCTAATATGGCAATAAACTCAAATACTACTATTAATCCTGTAATCCCACTCTTCCCCCACAGATCCTGCAGAAAGTCTCCGTCACGGATCCGTCCCGGGAAGAAACGCTGTGTGTCCTGAATCTGATCCGTGAGAAGAGTGTGTCCCGAGCAGCGCTGACGCCCCGAGCGCATCACATCTCTCCGGTGTGTGTGTCGGCAGCCATGATCCTGGCGGCCCTCAGCTGGCAGTACCTGAACGCCACAGCGGGGCCAGCAGGGGGCGCCGACGTGCAGGGACACTGACACACACACACACACACACACACACTGCCCAAACAAGAGGACTGAGAAAAAAAGGGCTTGAGTTCGGGAGTCCAAACTTGTTTTCTGTTTAGGTGAATCTCACAAACGTGTCCAGGTCGTGTTTCACCTCATAATCAAGTGAGGGAAAAGATTTTGCATTAACAAAATTAAGCCTATTACAATTTTTGACTTTGTTAAAAAAAAATAAAAAAAAATATGCAAATTAAATTAAAACAGGCTGCAAAAATAATTTAAGATAATTAACTTTTTTTTAAAGACAACAAAAATAAATATAAGTTAAAATATAAATTAAATACCAATAAAATGTGTATATATATAATGCATAAATATAAATTACATTTATAAAAATATACTACACACACACACACATACATGTACTTAAAATATAAATTAAAATATATATGTATGCGTGTGTATATGTAGTTTTTATAAATGGTAATTGTACTTATGCTATATATATATATATATATATATATATATATATATATATATATATATATATATTTAAAAATGAAAACAAAAACAGGGATTGTATATATTTAAGCTTTATATGACCATGCATACAAATTATATACTGTGGGTATATGTATGTATGTACATGTATTTTATAACTTGTTTGTAAAATATAAATAATATATAGATCTCTCTCTCTCTCTATATATATATATATATAACGTTATAATATACATGTACAGGGTATAGTATAATTTATATAAATGGTCATATAGAGCTAAAATATCTAATGTCTGTGTTTTTTCATCTGTTTTTGGGATGAAATATGATCTGCATATTCTTGAGATTCATCGGGTTGCAGAAACGCATCTCTGATGGACGGTGTTCTGCATTTGAGACTCAAATATGATGTTTTCTGTGACACTGAGGATGTTGTTGATTTCCTGTGTTCTTTGTTTTTGCTTGTTCCATCAAACCATCCTAAACGTCAAGCACACGTGCAGAAAAACCTGTTTATTGCGATATAAATGTCATAATCTGTCATTTAGACGGATTGCTTTTGTTTAAATAACATGCAGACTTTCAAGCGGTTGCTTTATGAGGATTAGAAACCCTTCATCACACGAAACCTGTCATATTTCACCACAGAATCAAAGAAAAAAGATTTATATTTTGTTGCATTGCAAAGTATTATAATGTACGGAAGCGTATTGCATTCACTTGAAGAAAAAAATCACCTGTTTTTCTGAATTAACAAGTTAATTATCTCAGAATTACGAGATCATTTTTCATGGAAATAAGTTTTTGCTCAGTTGTTAGATTTATATGACATAAAACAAATGAAAGAAATAATAATAATGATGAATATAATGTTAGTCTTAATGGTCCAAAAATACTCTTTGACAGGTTTGATGTGTTTTAAAGAGTGTTTCTCGTCATGAGATCATGTGTTTAGATCATGTGTGTGTAAATATCTGGTTTTGCACATGAATTGTTCCATTTTCAGTGGGTCAGTTTAAATATTCATTCAGTCACTGCGAACGAAGCAACGAACCAAACATGTGACTGTAAAGTGTCCTTAATATACAGCTTTCATGTGGAAAAGCTTGAGAACTTTGTACAGTCTGTTAATTTAGCATTGCTATGTAATGTGGGAGTTTGGTTTGTAAATAAATGTAGAGATGATAAATTAATGAACGTTTCGTTTGATTCCTTGACGCATGTTTGAGTGTGGTGTGTGTGTGTGTGTGTTGTGTGTGTGTGTTACACCTGCAGACGTAAACACTTTCTCTGCTTTAGACCTTTGCTTGTCTTGTGACGCTGTTGAAGCACCTGACGCTCGATCACATGATGTTCCACTGAAGCAGGGGTTTAAATCGCACATCTCCTCAATCTTCAGCTGAGAGACGGAGGAACAGAAACTCATGCTCAGGTAAAGGCAGTTTCCACAATATTACTGATTCATATCTTCAATGGTCTGAAATATTTTGATATTTTTACTGAGACGTTTTTATGTACGAGTAGCGTAATTGTTTAAAAAAGTAAATTTTATAGAGTAGAGAGTTAATCAAATATTTTGATGATGTAAGTTTTAATCTAAATAAATTCACAGTAATTGTGTATTTATTTAAATGTTATCTAAATATATTTTTTTCTTTCATTCACATATTTAATTGTAGCGAAATTGTTACAAGTTTTTTTTTATTAAAAAATGTGTTCTATTTTAATATAGATTGTAAGTCGGTTTAAAGATTTTATGTATTTTTAATTAATAATGTATTAATTTTTGATTAATCAAATATTGCAATGAAGATTGTATTAAAAAAAATTCAGAAGAATAAGTTTGTTTTATTTTTTCACTTAGATTTGATCTCATTTAAATATATTTTATATTTAGTCTTAATTTTTCTATTTATATTTGTTATTCAAATGAATATTACAAACATGGTTAATCAAATATTGCAATGAAATTGTAACAAGTTTTAATTAAAAATAAAATAAATCTCAAAATAATACTTGTATGTGTTCTATTTTAATTTCATGTAATTTAAAAAATTAAAAATAATAGTCTTAATTTTTATTAGTCTCATTTTGACATTTGTATTCACATAAAAATTACAAACATGGTTAATCAAATCAGTTTTCATTTAAAAAGAAATCCCAAAATAATTATTTTGCATTCTATTTTAATTTAGATTTTACCTAAATTAAATATATTTTATATTTTAATTAATAACTTAATTTTTATTAGTCTTTATTTGTCTTTTGTATTAATATAAATATTACAGACGATGGTTAATCAAATATTAAAATATTACAATGAAATTAAAACAAGTTTTAATAAAAAAAATATTTTTTTTAAATATTTAAATATTTTAATTTAATTTAATTTAAATAGGCTTATATTTCATATTTTTAATTATTGTATTTATTTCTTTTCTTCTTCACTTGAATATTAAATGCTAAAAAAGTAAGACTGTAATAATAACTCTGCTGTATTTCCTCAGGATGTGGTGTGTGTGTGTGTCGTGTGTGTGTGTGCTCTGCTGTCCGTCACCTGTGGCCGCCCACATCTCTCCACGGGGTCACATGACATGATCAACATCATCAACACGGCCCAGACCACGTGGACGGTAGGAGGATTTTTTTTTTTTTTTATAGTTTTTTTTTTTATTGCATTTTTTTTGAACACTTACACAACAATGTACATCACATGTCTGTAACAACACACATCATGTACAACAATAAAACGAACACCGGGGCTCATATTACATGAAATGCACTAGCACAAACCAACATTGGATAATACAGTATGTACTTTGCAAGTCAGAGGTAACAATACATTGCAATCAATAATAGCCACAGATATAAAATAGGGTTAATATAGTCCAAATTAAAATATATTAATTTTTATCTGTCTGTGTTTGGGCTTTTACACATTTTTGCTCCCATTTTTCCTTATCTATCTTCAATCCAAGGTGTGTGTGTGTGTGTGTGTGTGTGTGTGTGTGTGTGTGTGTGTGTGTGTGTGTGTGTGTGTGTGTGTGTGTGTGTGTGTGTGTGTGTGTGTGTGTGTGTGTGTGTGTGTGTGTGTGTGTGTGTGTGTGTGTGTGTGTGTGTGTGTGTACAGATAACTTCTACATTACATTCTTATTTCTTTTACTTTTTTATCAAAACAGAACATAGAACAAAACACAGTTAGACGATACCATCAATACAAAATGCATAAATCAGAAAGTAGGATGTACGTGTGATTATGTGAAGTGTTTGTGTAAAATTATGTGTATATCTCTATTATAAGTTTCCTAATATATATGTAGAACAATACCGGTGTATATATATATATATATATATATATATATATATATATATATATATATAGTAATAGTCAAAGATGTAATAAGGAAGAAAAAAGGTAAGAGAAAAAAAATAAATTATCAGAGAGGTGGTGAGGTTGTTTTGAAAAAATTAATAATAATAAAAAAAAATTAAAAAACTGAAATAAAAAACAACCAAATACATTAAAAAAAAGAAAAGAAAAAACAAATACATAAATATATTTTTTATAAAGGTTAAAAAAAAGAGGCTAATCTGGGTAATAGCCCACATGGCTAATCTTTTTTTTTTTTTTTTTTTTTATAGTTTATTTGATATGGACACAACAACAGTATTGGACAAACCAGATACATTGTTTTTCGTGTTATAGCAAGACTGCTAATTTGCAACACTTGTCCATAGAAAGCTACACACTTTCACAAAACACAGAACAAAAACAATACACAATACAATATTTAAAAATAAACAATACACATCATCAATATTCATTTCATACAGCGTTACCATGTGTACAGCTTTGACTTGACCTCAGCCATTGTTTCAGACCTCGGTCAAAGCTGATCATGTCTGTCTGCAATTTTAGTTCAGTAGGCAGAGAGTTCCATAGTCTCGATCCATTAAAAGAGAAACTAGACTGACCAAAAGATTTTGTAAATCGTGGAAGAACACAGTCCCCACTGACTGAGGCTCTGGTGGAAGGTCTAAGTGAGCCCTGACGCCTAATAATGAGAGCAGAAAACAATGGCGATACATGACTATTCAAACATTTAAAAACTAATTTCAAAGTACTAAAATTTATAAAATTTCCAAAAGTAAACAGATTATGTCTATGAGTAGGGTCACAGTGATGCGATGTCATGGGTTTTCTGTCAAATACCTTGACTGTCTGCTTGTACAATGAAACGACTGGCTTGAGTGTGGACGGGGTGGTTTGTGACCAAGATGTTACGCAATAAGACAGATGTGAAAAAATCATTGCATGCATATATAACCGAGCGGCCTGTTGAGACAAATCTCTCCTGATAAAACGAAAACAGTTCAAGTTGGATTTGACCTTTTTGCAAACATTTTTGACTTGACTTTTAAATTTAAGGTTGTTGTCAAGAATAATTCCAAGATATTTGGTCTCTTTTACTTCTTGAATAATTGTGTTGTTTATTCTTACTTCAAAGGTACTTTCAATAGGTCTTGTTTTGATTGTAAAACAGACAGCAACGGTTTTCTTCACGTTTAGTGTTAGGTGAGACGACTCTAACCATTTAGAAATGCCTACTAGGGCAAGTGTCAACTGCTGCGCTGCCAGAGCTGGAGTTTTAGCAGACAGATGGATGACTGTATCATCTGCATACAGCTGGCAGTTGGCACCTTGACAGCTATCAGGGAAGTCATTGATGTACATTGTGAACAACAATGGCCCCAGAACTGATCCTTGAGGAACCCCCATGTTGTTAGGGCAAAGAGCTGACATCGCCTCATTTACCTTAACACACTGTTGCCTTCCCTCCAAATATGATCCTAACCATGCTAGAGAACTAGATGACATATTAAAGAGCCGTAGTTTGTTAATTAGCACACTGTGATCCACAGTATCAAAGGCCTTTTTTAGGTCTAAAAATACAGCACCAACTACTTTCCCCTTGTCTAGAGGCTCTTTGATCTTCTCTAGCAAATAACAATTAGCTGTTTCGGTGCTGTATTTACGTCTAAAACCAAACTGTTGAGGATGCAGCAACTGGTTTGACTCAAGATGTTCAATGAGTTGTTCTGCAATAACCTTCTCCAAGATTTTAGACACAACAGGTAAAATTGCAATAGGTCTGTAATTGTTGGGTGTGTCCTTTTCCCCTGACTTGTGGATTGGTGTTATTACAGCGGGCTTCCAGCACTGCGGAAATGTACTTGACCGAATTGAGAGATTGACTAAATATGTAATTGGTTGCAGCAGACTGTCCTGATGTTTTTTAATTAAGATCATACTTAAGTTATGGATGTCTTTTGCCGCAGAGTTGTTCATGTTTGTAATTATCTTTTTGACTTTATCGGAAGAGACCTCTTGGAAGTTAAAATGGCTTGCATTAGCTAAATTAACATCTTCAACACATGTCACCTTGTTTTTAAATTTGTTTGCTAGTTCAAGCACTGAGTCTATAAAAAAGTTATTAAAAACATTTGCCATTGACTCATTGTTATCAACAAGAGTGCCATCCACTTTAATGGAATTTATCATAGTGTGCTTTTTCTTTGCAGGATTGGTTAAGTGGTTTATGTGTTGCCACAGTTTAGAACTACTACCATTAGCCTCTTCTATTTTTTTTGTAAAATAGTTGGTTTTGGCTTTACGCATATTGCTTATGACTTGATTTCTAAGTGTGGTATAAATTAGTTGATCTGTACCGGTTCTATTTTTCAGAAACTTTTTACGTGCAGTGTCACGTTTTTTCATGATGTGCCAAATATCACTATTAAACCATGGAAGCGAATGTTTTTTTTTGTTTACTTGTCCATGTTTTAGTAAACTTTTTTATCGTATTGCTGAGTGTAGTGACAAAGATATTTGCACTTTGGTTCACATTGGACTCTTTCATAACATTATGCCAGTTTATTTGGTTCAGTTCTTCTTCAAAGTTATTTTGTTTTGCTTTTGGAATTCCTATTTTCTGTGTTTTTGTTTCTTGGTTATAGTAAGTCAATCGTTTTTTACCCAGTTTCCTAACAATTAGGGTCATGTTATGATCCGAGAGCCCAGTAATGAGATTATAGGTTTTTATTATTCTTTCAGGCCTATTGGTAAGAATCAGATCAATCAGCGTTTTACTACTACTGGTGACTCTGGTAGGTTTGTCTATAAGCTGTTTATACTTAAATTTATCTACTAGGCCTTTTAATTTCATTTTACTACTTTTGTCCATCCAGTTTATGTTAAAATCGCCCAATATTATGCTTTCAGAGCAATCCATATTTGAAAGAAAACTCTTGAATTCATTGTAAAAGTTCACACTGTGTGATGGTGGATTGTACAGAACACATAAATTAAATTTCATGGTTGCAGACAGAGTAATTCGTAGTATAAGGCCCTCCAATTTCACATTTATTGCAACCTCTTCACATTGAAATTGATCTCTGATGTATATTAGCACCCCCCCCGCCCCTTCCCTGTTCCCGATCTCTTCTAAAGCATTTGTAGCCTAGTATATTAATTAAATTTGTTGAAGTACATTGATTTAACCAGCTTTCAGAAACGCACAAAAAGTCCAAATTCGAGTCAGTTAATAGATTATGTATTTGGTCTATTTTTGGTAAAATACTTCTGACGTTGAGGTGTCCACCTAGTATTCCTTTAGGTTTCGTTTGCGGATTCCATAAGACTTGCGCGTGATTTACAGTCTGGAAAAACTTGAGCTGCCTCTGCTTCATTGTCGCGCAATTTAAAGTTTTGACCCTTGCAGGACACCGTCTTTGTTTACTTTCCGCTTCTATCACAGCAGTATAGCAGGGTTTTTGATTCTCGAGCATGTGATCGTTTGATGGGCCAAAACTCACCGGCGTAGCGAGACAAACGGTGTCCGATGTTCCCCGCAGCTCCGTTACACCAGGAGACATTAGGTGGTATAGGCCGTCGCACGTCTCTTCGCTCGAAGTTTGGACAACTAGCTGCCGCTTCACCGCGGAGGACTCAAACTCGCAAATGGACTTGGTAGGCCTCGTCCAGCTGGATCCCGTAACAGCAACAGGTGAAACCCGTTCGTTCGCTGCAGCAGTCTCTAGTGTGCACGATGAACGCCGGTGAGACTGCGCTGCACAGCAATCCCGGAATGCGTCCTCGTCCAAGTAACCAATTGACGAGGGCATCCCGCGTGGTGGAGAGGGCAGTGCGGCGCAGCAGGTAAACTCGCCGCTACTCCCTGATGGATCCGTCCAGCCGGTGACCGTATCCACGTCGATCACTGGTCCCGCCGCGCTCGTCGGAGACAAGGAAGAGTCGAGGTGAGTGTTTAACTCAGACATGTGGCGTAGAGTAAAAGTACGTACCTGTAAGTTTACTGCGGTGCTCTTGCTGTGGTTTGATGTGATGATATGTGAGCTATCTAGCGTTGGACCAGTTGTTGGCCCGGGGCATTGGTGGATGTCCCCAGACAGCAGAAGACAGATGGTAATTGTTAGCGCAAGGCTCTGCTGCGGTTTTAGTTCCGATTTAGTGCGCTTTCTTTCTTTACTGTACATATGTGGATGAATGAAAGTAGCAGCCAGGACGTATCTCCCGTATCTAGATGTACATGACTCCTGAACCTAACAATAACATGTTCTTTTATTTTGTAAAGACCTTAAAATATTCCATGACTCATTGAATTAAATCACTAGAAATAAGAAGTGCATAAAAACATCTCATATTTTGAAAAAATTTGTTTGTAGAATTCAATGTTTTACTCTGTACACTGTAAGATCTGTTATATGTTTCCCTAATATCTGTTTGTCTTATGTTTGATGTTGAATGTCATTGTAAGCTTTTATGAAAGTTGAATAAATAATAAATAAAAAACACGATGCACACGTTCATCCTTCTCTCTTTCTCTCTCGTTCTTCTCAGGCGGGCGTGAACTTCCAGAAAGTGCCGTCAGGATTTCTGAAGTCTCTGTGCGGGACCGTGATGAAGGGCCCCCGACTGCCCGACACGTGCGTTTCACACACACACAAACACACACACACACACACACACACACACACACACACACACACACACACACACACACACACACACACACACACACACACACACACGCACACACACACACACACACACACACACACACACACACACACACAACACACACACACACACACACACACTCACTCACTCATAGAGTTTCTCTCACACTGAGAAACAAGACCAGTTCAAGATTTAAAGGATAATTCCGGTATTTAGCACTTTGAGTCTATGTTCTAGTGTGTTTTGGATGAACTAGAGTGGAGGACACAGAAATGTTGACGATGGGTCCTGTCTCGACTTTTTGACTCTTTTAGAATCGCCTCTGAGCGCTTCAGAGTGGCTGTCTATGGGCATGCACAAACATGTGCTTAAAACAACCCAACGTTCGTTCTCAAAACTGTGACACTCACTGAGTGGTTAGCGTCTGAAACTGTATTTCGCTACTTGTTTTTAATCATCGAGTCGAGTCGAGACAGGACCCATCGTCAACATTTCTGTGTCCACCACTCTAGCTCATCCAAAACACACTAGAAAATAGACTCAAAGTGCTAAATACCCGAATTATCTTTTAACATCACTTCAAGAAATTTATTCTGTTATGAAACAGCAATTAATCTGCATGCTAATATTCTGTGATTGGTGTTTATTTGTAAAGTTCAGTCTCTTGAAAAGCATCTGACACATGCATGAGTGTAAAGTTGTGTTAACATTTGTATTTTTATGTTTTTACACACAGTCATTTTAATGGAAATAAAGCTGTATCTCACAGACATGGTTAATACGCTATAGAATAAAATACATTAATAATTAAATTAAGTCATTTTAAAAACTAAATTAAATGTGTGTGGTGTGTGTGTGTGTGTGTGTGTGTGTGTGTGTGTGTGTGTGTGTGTGTGTGTGTGTGTGTGTGTGTGTGTGTGTGTGTGTGTGTGTGTGTGTGTGTTTGCAGGGTGAAACACGCCGTCGACGTGAAGCTTCCGGTCAGTTTTGACCCGCGGGTCGAGTGGCCGTTCTGTAAAACCCTCGGACTGATCCGGGATCAGGGATCCTGCGGCTCCTGCTGAGTAAACACCTGTGTGTGTGAGTGACGTGTGAAAGTGTGAGAGTGTGAGTGACGTGTGTGAGTGACGAGTGTGACGAGTGTGAGTGTTAGTGTGTGTATGAGGCTTCGTCTACATTAATCCGGATACATTTGAAAATGGCGTTTTCGTTTTAAAAACTCTCTCCGTCCACACTAGCGTTTTCAGCCGTTTCAGTGTGGATGAGAAACGTTTGTAAAACGCCTGAAAACACTAAACTCCCCTTTACAGCGCATCTGTAAACCCTCACAAAAGCTCACTGAGATTATACACACGGAAAAATGTTCAGGATGAAAATTAGCTTAGGACCTCAAATGTGAGTACATTTTCTGTCATCTTTGCAGGACTGTGATATGAAGAGTCTCAAAAGTAACATTTTCATAAAATACTGGTATAAACATTAATATCTATTGGCACAATATGCGTCACATGACTGAACTTACGTCATCGTTTTTAAATGCCTCAGTGTTGACAGTCCACACGAGTGTTGGGGTGAAACTCAGTCATTACAAGTAACTTGAGTTATGTAATCAGATTACTTTTTCAAGTAACTAGTAAAGTATCGCATTACTTTTCCACTTTACAACAAAATATCGAAGTAACTTTTTCACATTTATTGACCGACAGCTCAAGTTGAGAGAAATAAATTGAGGGTGTGTGTGTGTGTGTGTGTGTGTGTGTGTGTGTGTGTACATGATGGTTAGTTCTAGTTTTAGATTTTAGTTCGAGACTAAATTTACTCATGTCAGTTGCATGAAAACATTCAGTATTCCTCAAAATGAATAAAAACAGTAAAATGCAATCTCAGAATTTTACGTAAAACTATTATAATTACCTATGTTAAAGGTGGGGTATGTGATTTTCTTTTTTGACCATTTTTTCAAAATCACTTGAAATCCTATTCTAACCCACTTACTGGCTGTAAATTAGAAGCACTGAAATGAAAATTAAGCAATTTAATCATCTGTGGAACGGGCAGGACTCGAAAAACTTCAGCTAATCATTTTCAAGACCATCTAGAATCATTGGACAGAAAATGCGTCACTCAAACGGTTGTACCATACCCCCCCTCCCCCCACCCCCCTCGCGCGCGTGTCCCGTTTGTGCGCATACTCAAAGATCGTGACCCAGTCACAGGAAGTGCAAGTCGCCGAGAGAGAGAGAGAGAGAGAGAGAGAGAGAGAGAGAGAGCATCTGAGTTTTCCATAGACAGTAAAATAAATGGACACAGTGACCCCATAGATTTTAACGGAGAAAACTGAAGCCCTTTAGAAGCACTCACTTCCTGATAGCCAAGTGTACAACGCATGCTCAACTGAGCTTGACGACGGAGATGTGACTTGAGCAACCTAGTAGCTGTGCCAGCCGAAATCTTAATCAGTCCCTATTAGCTGTATTAGCTGTTCAGGAGCAACTTTATGACTATCTATGGGCTTCTCCCTTGACTGTATGCCTCCACGTCCCCCCGATTGCGTGTGAGCTTCTACTTGCCTTTTATACATTTTCGTGTTTCTTTAGAAATAAATAATGGATAAATGGAGTCTTTGGACGCCTCCGATGTAAAGTTATTCGCTGTCAAAGTGACGCCAAAATGAATGGGAGTCAATGGAATGCTAACAGCAGGTGATACAATGGCGGCGCCCAGAGAGGCTTCAGTTTCCGGTTGATGGATTACACCCTTGGAGTTTTCCCTCTTGCTTGATTGCGCGTCCATGTTTTTTGAATGGGTGGAGTCAGGGCCAGCGTTGGAGAAGAGAAGGTAGGACCTTATGTGTTGTTTATTTTCAAAATCTGCCGGCCGTTTTGCAAATCACATACCCCACCTTTAAATTACACAAACATACTTTATGTATTTAATCTCACTTTATTAACCAATGTCTTTGCTGCGAACCTTCAGTGATCTAATTCAACCATACTAATAAGCTAAACTTACTTTAGATTAGATTTAGAAATAAAGGTTTGTTTGAGCGGCGCCCTCTACTGTACAGGAGTAAATGTGCATTTCCTTCAGCCTGAGGATTATTCTCTTTGCGTGATTTTTTTTCCCCAAACCACTTCAGCGGAAATCCCGCCCTGCAACCGATTTCATTGGTTTAGGTTACAGTGACGGGTAGGTTTAGGGATCAGGGTTGGGTGTAGGCAATCTGTACAGTGATTGACATGACCAATGAAAACTTTAGAATCAGCTGCAGGGCGGGATTTCCGCTGAAGTGGTTTGGGAAAAAAATCACGCATTCTCTTTTGGTGTGAAAGAGCCTCAACATTTGCCAAAAATATAACTTTTTATGTTGTTATTAAAAAACAAACAGGCAAGCCCAGCCCAGGTGAGAAAAGGTAACGCAAAAGTAACGTAACGTAACGCATTACTTTTTGCATTACTTTTTCCTCACTTTTTCTTATTTCTCATTATTTATTTATTGTAGTGCAATGCCATTATGTGTCTTTGTTCTGTATTTCTTGGTGTGTGTGTGTGTGTGTGTGTGTGTAGGTTGGTGGCTTGGTGTGGTTTGCGTGTCTGTGAGTGTGGTGTGTGTGTGTTGTGTTTGCTGTCTGTGTGGAGTGGGCTGTGGGTGTGTGTGTGTGTGTGTGTGTGTGTGTGTGTGCGTGCAGGCGTTCGGTGCGGCTGAGGCCATCTCTGACCGGATCTGCATCCACAGTAAAGGAAAGGTCTCGGTGGAGATCTCGGCTGAAGATCTGCTGTCCTGCTGTGACGAGTGCGGCTTCGGGTGTGTGTCGTCAGCAACACACACACTGTTCAATAGCTTCAGTTATGGTTATAGTTATAGTCAGGGTATATATATATATATAAGCTGTGACATAGTTAATGTGGTTTATTTATTTAATTTCGGCTAGTAGAACTTTTGAATGGCCGGTAACTTAAAAATTTAGTAGCCAAATTGGCCCGTGAGTGAAAAAAGTTATTTTCAAATACTGGTTATGGTTATTAGTTATGGTTATAGTTAAAGGTAAAGTTATAGTTATAGTTATAGATATGGTTATAGATGGTTATGGTTATAGTTAAAGTTATGGTTATGGTTATGGTTATAGTTATGGTTATAGATGTTTATAGTTATAATTATAATTATAGTTAAAGTTATAGTTATAGTTATAGATGGCTATGGTTATAGTTAAAGTTATAGATGGCTATGGTTATAGTTAAAGTTATAGTTATAGTTATGGTTATATTATAGTTATAAATGGTTATAGTTAGTAAGGGTTTATAGTTGTTATAGTTATGGTTATGTTATAGATGGTTTAGTTAAAGTTATGGTTATAGATGGTTATGGTTATAGTTAAATGTATTGTTAATTATAGTTATAGTTATGGTTACAGATGGTTATAGTTATAGTTAAAGTTAAAGTTATAGTTATGGTTATAGTTTTAGTTATGGTTATGGTTATAGATGGTTATGTTATAGTTATAGTTATGGTTATAGATGGTTATGGTTATAGTTATAGTTATGGTTATAGTTATAGTTATAGATGGTTATGGTTATAGTTATGGTTATAGATGGTTATGGTTAAAGTTATACGGTAGTCATAGTTATGGTTATAGATGGTTATGGTTATAGTTATGTTTATGGTTATACATGGTTATAGTTATGGTTATAGTTATAGATGATTATGGTTATAGTTATGGTTATATATGGTTATAGTTATGATTAAAGTTAAAGTTATAGTTATAATTATAGTTATATGTTATAGATGGTTATGGTTATAGTTATAGTTATAGAGTTATAGATGGTTATGGTTATAGTTATGGTTATAGATGGTTATGGTTGTAGTTATGGTTAAAGTTATTGTTATGGTTATAGTTATAGTTATGGTTATAGATGGTTATGGTTATGGTTATAGTTATAGTTATAGATGGTTATGGTTATAGTTATGGTTATAGATGGTTATGGTTATAGTTATGGTTAAAGTTAAAGTTATAGTTATGGTTATAGTTATGGTTATAGTTATAGTTATGGTTATGGTTATAGTTATGGTTATAGTTATAGTTATAGTTATAGTTATGGTTATAGATGGTTATGGTTATGGTTATGTTATGGTTATAGTTATGGTTATAGGTTAAGTTATGGTTATAGGTGGTTAGTTATAGTTATGGTTATAGTTATAGTTATAGTTAGTTAAATGTTATGTTATAGTTATGGTTATTAATGGTTATGGTTATATGTTATGGTTATAGTTATAGTTTATAGTTATAGTTATGGTTATGGTTATAGTTATAGTTATGGTTATAGTGTGGTTATGGTTATAGTTATAGTTATGGTTTATAGTTATAGTTATAGTTATGGTTAATGGTTATGGTTATAGTTATGGTTATATTATGAGTTAAGTTATGGTTATAGGTTAGGTTATGTTATAGTAGTTATAGTTATGGTTATAGTTATAAGTTTATTAGTAGTTAGTTATAGTTATAGTTATGGTTATAGATGGTTATGGTTATAGTTTGTGGTTATAGTTATAGTTATGTTATGGTTATGGTTATAGTTATGGTTATAGGTTATGGTTAATGGTTATAGTTATAGTTATGGTTATAGTTATAGTATATTAGTTATAGTTATAGTTTATAGTTATGATAGTTATAGTTATTAGATGATTGTTATGGTTATAGTTATGGTTATAGTTATGGTTATATATGTTAGTAGCCGTGTGTCCACCAAAGTGTTTTTTAGCCAGCTGAAAACGCAAGGCGCTCTGCTGAAAACTCTAGCTATGGGCGCTTGAGAGCGTTTTGGCAGCGCAGCATTTTTTTTTTTCAGTTGAGACGCTTTGCTTGTTATGATACGGAATATTTGCGAAAGTGTTACTAGTATCTCATTTCACACATATTTTGTGTCTGTGTTGATTCTACTTTAAAATGTCGATACAATGTAACGTATTTTCTCTGGCTCTTATTTTAAATTATTTCGTTATAATGTATGTTATCGTCATCTGTTGACAAGCAGAATGTGGCGGTTGGTCGGTGTGATATTAGTCCCGCCCCTCCTCCACTGTAATTGGACAGCTGGGTAAAAAGTGACAGTGATGAGCGCTGCGTTTTACCCAAAGTTGAACATTTTTCAACTCTCATCGACCAGTAGAAACGCCGGGCGCTCAGCGCTTCAGCGTGAAAAAAACGCTCAGCGCCTCGTTACGCTCATGGCGTTTAAAAAACGCGGCGTTCCCATTGAAAACAATTGTAAATATACGCCAGCTGCGTGAAAAAAACGCTTTGGTGGACACACGGCCTTATGGTTATAGATGGTTATAACTTATGGTTATGGTTATGGTTATGGTTATGGTTATGGTTACGGTTATGGTTATATGGTTATGGTTATGGTGATGGTTATAGTTATAGTTATAGTTATAGTTAAAGTTATAGTTATAGTTATGTTATGGGTTGAGGTGTGAACGGGGCTTTTCGGGAACATCTGAGTAGAAACACCTGTAATGTCTGTACTGATTCTCAGGTGTTCTGGAGGTTATCCGGCAGAAGCGTGGGATTACTGGACTAAATCCGGCCTGGTGACCGGAGGACTTTATGGATCCAATGAGGGTGAGTCTGGATCTGTACAGTATAATAATAAAGAATAACTGTACTGAAGCTCATCAAAGACAAATGAACATCTTCATTCTGCTGGATTTACATTTGTTTTACGTTACAGTTTCATTTGTCAAATCTGCAATAACATCATCTAGCGTGGTGGCATCAACATTATGACAAATATCTCCTTTTGTGTTCTGCAAAAAAAAGTGTGACATGACATGAAAATCACAAGAAGCCTATATAACTATGAAACTTTGGTACAATAATATGGTTTAACAGAATATTGAAATAAATAAATAAAAATGTATTGAAAAACGTAACTTTAAAACAAACAAAAATAATAAATTAAATAACAAAATATTAAAATTAAACAAAATAATATTTTTTTATAAATAATATAATGCTAAACATTTAATTAATTATAATTAAACAAAAACAATACAATAAAATATTACAATACATAACCAATTAAAAATAGAAAAATTAAACAAACATAATAGAATAAAAACTATTAAAATAAATAGAAAATAAATAAATTAAATTAAGATTTGAAATAAACAAGAATAATAAAACAAAATAACAAAATATTAAAATTAAACAAAATAATATTTTTTCATAAATAATAAATGCCAAACATTTAATTAATTAAAATTGAACAAAAATAATACAATAAAATATATCAATAAATAAAAAATAAAAAATATATAAAATTAAACAAACATAATAAGATAAAAAAATATTAAAATAAATAAAAAATAAAAAAATTTAATTAGACTTTGAAATAAACAAGAAAAATAAAATAAAATAATAAAATATTAAAATTAAACAAAATAATAAAATAAAAAACACACAAAATACAATAAATAATAAAATACAATAAAATTGATAAGAAATAACAAAATAAATACAATTATAAATGTATAGAATATTAAAATTAATTTACAATTAATTAAATTAAACTTTGAATAAAATAATGCATTACAATAAAATATAACAAAATAATAAAATAAAACAACAAAAAAACATTAAAATTAAATAAAATAATCAAATTAAATGTTAAAATACATTTTAAATTTAAAGAAAAAACATTCAAATCAATACAATAAAATAAAATATTAAAATAAAAATAATACTACTAATAAAATAAATGAGTTTCTGAGGTCTTTCTCCACATCTAGGCTGCAGACCCTACAGCATCCCCCCCTGTGAGCATCACGTGAACGGCTCGCGTCCGCCGTGTTCAGGAGAGCAAAACACACCGCAGTGTAACGCCGTCTGTATCCCGCAGTACAGCGTCCCCTACACACGCGACAAACACTTTGGTGAGTTTCTGCTGCTTCATCCGGTCTTCACACTCCTGTAACTCTGTGTGATTGACTCTGTGTGATTGACTCTGTGTGACTGACTCTGTGTGATTGACTCTGTGTGACTGACTCTGTGTGATTGACTCTGTGTGATTGACTCTGTGTGACTGTGACTCTGTGTGACTGTGACTCTGTGTGACTGACTCTTTGTGACTGTGACTCTATGTGACTGTAACTCTGTGTGACTGTGACTCTTTGTGACTGTGACTCTGTGTGACTGTGACTCTGTGTGACTGTGACTCTGTGTGACTGTGACTCTGTGTGACTGTGACTCTTTGTGACTGTGACTCTGTGTGACTGTGACTCTGTGTGACTGTGACTCTGTGTGACTGTGACTCTGTGTGACTGTGACTCTGTGTGACTGTGACTCTGTGTGACTGTGACTCTTTGTGACTGTGACTCTGTGTGACTGTGACTCTGTGTGACTGTGACTCTGTGTGACTGTGACTCTGTGTGACTGTGACTCTGTGTGACTGACTCTTTGTGACTGTGACTCTGTGTGACTGTGACTCTGTGTGACTGTGACTCTGTGTGACTGACTCTGTGTGACTGACTCTGTGTGACTGTGACTCTGTGTGACTGTGACTCTGTGTGACTGTGACTGTGTGACTGACTCTGTGTGACTGACTCTGTGTGACTGTGACTCTGTGTGACTGTGTGACTGTGAATCTGTGTGACTGTGTGACTGTGAATCTGTGTGACTGTGACTCTGTGTGACTGACTCTGTGTGACTGTGACTCTGTGTGACTGTGACTCTGTGTGACGGACTCTGTGTGACTGTGACTCTGTGTGACGGACTGTGTGACTGACTCTGTGTGACTGTGACTCTGTGTGACTGTGACTCTGTGTGACTGACTCTGTGTGACTGTGACTCTGTGTGACAGACTCTGTGTGACTGTGACTCTGTGTGACTGTGACTCTGTGTGATTGACTCTGTGTGACTGTGACTCTGTGTGACTGACTCTGTGTGACTGTGACTCTGTGTGACTGACTCTGTGTGACAGACACTGTGTGACTGTGACTCTGTGTGACTGACTCTGTGTGACAGACACTGTGTGACTGTGACTCTGTGTAACTGACTCTGTGTGACAGACTCTGTGTGACTGTGACTCTGTGTGACTGTGACTCTGTGTGACTGACTCTGTGTGACTGTGACTGTGTGACTGTGACTCTGTGTGACTGACTCTGTGTGACTGTGACTCTGTGTGACAGACTCTGTGTGACTGTGACTCTGTGTGACTGACTCTGTGTGACTGTGACTCTGTGTGACTGTGACTCTGTGTGACTGTGACTCTGTGTGACTGTGACTCTGTGTGACTGTGACTCTGTGTGACTGTGACTCTGTGTGACTGTGACTCTGTGTGACTGTGAATCTGTGTGACTGTGACTCTGTGTGACTGTGACTCTGTGTGACTGACTCTGTGTGACTGTGACTGACTCTGTGTGACTGTGACTCTGTGTGACTGACTCTGTGTGACTGACTCTGTGTGACTGTGACTCTGTGTGACTGACTCTGTGTGACTGTGACTCTGTGTGACTGTCTCTGTGTGACTGACTCTGTGTGACTGTGACTCTGTGTGACTGACTATGTGTGACTGACTCTGTGTGACTGTGACTCTGTGTGACTGTGACTCTGTGTGACTGACTCTGTGTGTGACTGACTCTGTGTGACTGTGACTCTGTGTGACTGACTCTGTGTGACTGTGACTCTGTGTGACTGTGACTCTGTGTGACTGACTCTGTGTGACTGTGACTCTGTGTGACTGTCTCTGTGTGACTGTGACTCTGTGTGACTGTGACTCTGTGTGACTGACTCTGTGTGACTGACTCTGTGTGACTGACTCTGTGTGACTGTGACTCTGTGTGACTGACTCTGTGTGACTGTGACTCTGTGTGACTGTGACTCTGTGTGACTGAATCTGTGTGACTGTGACTCTGTGTGACTGTGACTCTGTGTGACTGTGACTCTGCGTGACTGTGACTCTGCGTGACTGTGACTCTGTGTGACTGTGACTCTGTGTGACTGTGACTCTGTGTGACTGACTCTGTGTGACTGTGACTCTGTGTGACTGTGACTCTGTGTGACTGTCTCTGTGTGACTGACTCTGTGTGACTATGACTGTGTGACTGTGACTGTGTGTAAAAAAAATCTGTAAAATTAAACGAATCAATGTGCCTAATTATATAAATAAAAATATACAGGCTATAGGCCTATGCTACATCAACGTTTTAAAAGTATGCTAAATGAACTATTAGGCCAAAATTCGTATAACTGAACTTTTGGGCAGAGTGCACATGGATTACAATTTAAATGGATTGTTTCTTTCTGAGACTTTAAAACTTAAAAAAAAAAAAAAATGAATTGCTTTCCTTATCTACAGTTCTTTTCAGTTCACCTTCAAGAACACAAGTTTGGACAATGTCTGAGGCTTCAGAGTTCAGACTCATGCGGTGGTTGCGGAGAAAACCCTCTCTGCCCTCGCAGACCCGCTTGGGATGCTGAACACAATGTGAGCTTCTTTAGCTAGGCGGGGGAAAGACGTGGAGTCAGACTCTTGGTGTGAGCGGAGCGAAATTGGAGCGGGAAATAGGGCGACGCTCCGTCCTTTTAAAAATGCTGCTCTGCGCTCTGTCCAAGATCCGCCCGCTCTCGCTCCCCGCTCGCTCCCGGTCCACTCCACTCACATGTTCTGCACCGAAACGAACAAATAGTCTCCGAAACTGATTGAAGCGCGCATGCATGTGAAGACCACGAGTTGCGTGAGCCACGAGATACACTGTAACCGCGCCACCGATCGCAGGCGGCAAGGAGCACTTATCACTTGATTTAAAAAACAACAACGTATATCAGGGCTAGATCGCTTCTTTTATTTTACAAACGAACGAAATGAATGGTCTGCCAGTTGGAGATGTTTTATTTATTTGTACTGGTAGCTATCCGTGCCGCGAGAGGTTTTAAAAAGTGGTGGGGACAATATCGACCCTGGCAAAAAGTGGTGGGGACATGTCCCACCCGTCCCACCCGCAAATTACGCCCCTGGTGACTCTGTGTGACTGACTCTGTGTGACTCCGGCCGGATGGATGACCCAACCAGATGAACTGGATAATATCGTGAAAGTTCTGATCCCATCTGACTCCTGACATTATGCTGCCTAACTCATAATCATACACTGTTCATTCGTTGGCCAAAGGAGGACTAGCCCCCCGACTGAGCCTGGTTCTCCCAAGGTTTTTTTCTCCATTCTGTCACCTGATGGAGTTTTGGTTCCTTGCCACTGTTGCCTTCGCCTTTTGGCTTGCTTAGTTGGGGACATTTAATTTTCAATTGAACAATACTATTACAACATTGTTTTCCTGTTATCTCTGTAAAGCTGCTTTGAAACAATTTGTATTGTAAAAAGCGCTATATAAATAAAGGTGACTTGACTTGACTTGACTGACTCTGTGTGACTGACTCTGTGTGACTGACTCTGTGTGACTATGACTGTGTGACTGACTCTGTGACTGTGACTCTGTGTGACTGACTCTGTGTGACTGTGACTCTGTGTGACTGTGACTCTGTGTGACTGTGACTCTGTGTGACTGACTCTGTGACTGTGTGACTGACTCTGTGACTGTGTGACTGACTCTGTGACTGTGACTCTGTGTGACTGTGACTCTGTGTGACTGACTCTGTGTGACTGTGACTCTGTGTGACTGTGACTCTGTGTGACTGACTCTGTGTGATTGACTCTGTGTGACTGTGACTCTGTGTGACTGACTCTGTGTGACTGTGACTCTGTGTGATTGACTCTGTGTGACTGACTCTGTGTGACTGTGACTCTGTGTGACTGACTCTATGTGACGGACTCTGTGTGACTGACTCTGTGTGACTGTGACTCTGTGTGATTGACTCTATGTGACGGACTCTGTGTGACAGACTCTGTGTGTGACTGACTCTGTGTGACAGACTCTGTGTGACTGTGACTCTGTGTGACTGTGTGACTGTGACTGTGTGACTGACTCTGTGTGACTGTGACTGTGTGACTGACTCTGTGTGACTGTGACTGTGTGACTGACTCTGTGTGACTGTGACTCTGTGTGACTGTGACTCTGTGTGACTGTGACTCTGTGTGACTGACTCTGTGTGACTGTGACTGTGTGACTGACTCTGTGTGACTGTGACTGTGTGACTGACTCTGTGTGACTGTGACTCTGTGTGACTGTGACTCTATGTGACGGACTCTGTGTGACAGACTCTGTGTGACTGACTCTGTGTGACAGACTCTGTGTGACTGTGACTCTGTGTGACTGTGTGACTGACTCTGTGTGACTGTGACTGTGTGACTGACTCTGTGTGACTGTGACTGTGTGACTGACTCTGTGTGACTGTGACTGTGTGACTGACTCTGTGTGACTGTGACTGTGTGACTGACTCTGTGTGACTGACTCTGTGTGACTGTGACTGTGTGACTGACTCTGTGTGACTGTGACTCTGTGTGACTGTGACTCTGTGTGACTGTGACTCTGTGTGACTGACTCTGTGTGACTGTGTGACTGTGACTGTGTGACTGACTCTGTGTGACTGTGACTGTGTGACTGACTCTGTGTGACTGTGACTGTGTGACTGACTCTGTGTGACTGTGACTCTGTGTGACTGTGACTCTATGTGACGGACTCTGTGTGACAGACTCTGTGTGACTGACTCTGTGTGACAGACTCTGTGTGACTGTGACTCTGTGTGACTGTGTGACTGTGACTGTGTGACTGACTCTGTGTGACTGTGACTGTGTGACTGACTCTGTGTGACTGTGACTGTGTGACTGACTCTGTGTGACTGACTCTGTGTGACTGTGACTCTGTGTGACTGTGACTCTGTGTGACAGACTCTGTGTGACTGTGACTCTGTGTGACTGACTCTGTGTGACTGTGACTGTGTGACTGACTCTGTGTGACTGTGACTCTGTGTGACTGACTCTGTGTGATTGACTCTATGTGACGGACTCTGTGTGACTGTGACTCTGTGTGACTGACTCTGTGTGACAGACTCTGTGTGACTGTGACTCTGTGTGACTGACTCTGTGTGACTGTGACTGTGTGACTGACTCTGTGTGACTGTGACTCTGTGTGACTGACTCTGTGTGATTGACTCTATGTGACTGTGACTCTGTGTGATGTGACTCTGTGTGACTGACTCTGTGTGACTGACTCTGTGTGACTGTGACTCTGTGTGACTGACTCTGTGTGACTGTGACTCTGTGTGACTGTGACTCTGTGTGACTGAATCTGTGTGACTGTGACTGTGTGACTGTGACTCTGTGTGACTGTGACTCTGCGTGACTGTGACTCTGCGTGACTGTGACTCTGTGTGACTGTGACTCTGTGTGATTGACTCTGTGTGACTGACTCTGCGTGACTGTGACTCTGTGTGACTGTGACTCTGTGTGACTGTGACTCTGTGTGACTGACTCTGTGTGACTGTGACTCTGTGTGACTGTGACTCTGTGTGACTGTGACTCCGTGTGACTGTGACTCTGTGTGACTGTGACTCTGTGTGACTGTGACTCTGTGTGACTGTGACTCTGTGTGACTGTGACTCTGTGTGACTGACTCTGTGTGACTGTGACTCTGTGTGACTGTCTCTGTGTAACTGACTCTGTGTGACTGTGACTCTGTGTGACTGTGACTCTGTGTGACTGTGAGTCTGTGTGACTGACTCTGTGTGACTGTGACTCTGTGTGACTGTGACTCTGTGTGACTGTGAATCTGTGTGACTGTGACTCTGTGTGACTGTAACTCTGTGTGACTGACTCTGTGTGACTGACTCTGTGTGACTGACTCTGTGTGACTGTGACTGACGGACTGTGTGACTGACTCTGTGTGACTGACTCTGTGTGACTGTGATTGTGTGACTGTGACTCTGTGACTGTGACTCTGTGTGATTGACTCTGTGTGACTGTGACTCTGTGTGACTGTGACTCTGTGTGACTGACTCTGTGTGACTGACTCTGTGTGACTGTGACTCTGTGTGACTGACTCTGTGTGACTGTGACTCTGTGTGACTGAATCTGTGTGACTGTGACTCTGTGTGACTGTGACTGTGTGACTGTGACTCTGCGTGACTGTGACTCTGCGTGACTGTGACTCTGTGTGATTGACTCTGTGTGATTGACTCTGTGTGACTGACTCTGCGTGACTGTGACTCTGTGTGACTGTGACTCTGTGTGACTGTGACTCTGTGTGACTGACTCTGTGTGACTGTGACTCTGTGTGACTGTGACTCTGTGTGACTGACTCCGTGTGACTGTGACTCTGTGTGACTGTGACTCTGTGTGACTGTGACTCTGTGTGACTGTGACTCTGTGTGACTGTGACTCTATGTGACTGTGACTCTGTGTGACTGTGACTCTGTGTGACTGACTCTGTGTGACTGTGACTCTGTGTGACTGTCTCTGTGTGACTGACTCTGTGTGACTGTGACTCTGTGTGACTGTGAGTCTGTGTGACTGACTCTGTGTGACTGTGACTCTGTGTGACTGTGACTCTGTGTGACTGACTCTGTGTGACTGTGAATCTGTGTGACTGTGACTCTGTGTGACTGTAACTGTGTGACTGACTCTGTGTGACTGACTCTGTGTGACTGACTCTGTGTGACTGTGACTGACGGACTGTGTGACTGACTCTGTGTGACTGACTCTGTGTGACTGTGATTGTGTGACTGTGACTCTGTGACTGTGACTCTGTGTGATTGACTCTGTGTGACTGACTCTGTGTGACTGTGACTCTGTGTGACTGTGACTCTGTGTGACTGTAACTCTGTGTGACGGACTCTGTGTGACTGACTCTGTGTGACTGTGAATCTGTGTGACTGTGACTCTGTGTGACTGTAACTCTGTGTGACTGACTCTGTGTGACTGACTCTGTGTGACTGACTCTGTGTGACTGTGACTGACGGACTGTGTGACTGACTCTGTGTGACTGACTCTGTGTGACTGTGATTGTGTGACTGTGACTCTGTGACTGTGACTCTGTGTGACTGTGACTCTGTGTGACTGACTCTGTGTGACTGTGACTCTGTGTGACTGTGACTCTGTGTGACTGTGACTCTGTGTGACTGTGACTCTGTGTGACTGACTCTGTGTGACTGTGACTCTGTGTGACTGACTCTGTGTCACTGTGAATCTGTGTGACTGTGACTCTGTGTGACTGACTCTGTGTGACTGTAACTCTGTGTGACTGTGACTCTGTGTGACTGTGACTCTGTGTGACTGACTCTGTGTGACTGACTCTGTGTGACGGACTCTGTGTGACGGACTCTGTGTGACGGACTCTGTGTGACTGTGACTCTGTGTGACTGTGACTCTGTGTGACTGTGACTCTGTGTGACTGACTCTGTGTGACTGACTCTGTGTGACTGACTCTGTGTGACTGACTCTGTGTGACTGTGACTCTGTGTGACTGTGACTCTATGTGACTGTCTCTGTTTGACTGTCTCTGTTTGACTGACTCTGTGTGACTGTGACTCTGTGTGACTGTGACTCTGTGTGACTGTGACTCTGTGTGACTGACTCTGTGTGACTGACTCTGTGTGACTGACCCTGTGTGACTGACTCTGTGTGACTGTGACTCTGTGTGACTGTGACTCTATGTGACTGTCTCTGTGTGACTGTCTCTGTTTGACTGACTCTGTGTGACTGTGACTCTGTGTGACTGTGACTCTGTGTGACTGACTCTGTGTGACTGTGACTCTGTGTGACTGAATCTGTGTGACTGTGACTCTGTGTGACTGAATCTGTGTGACTGTGACTCTGTGTGACTGACTCTGTGTGACTGTGACTCTGTGTGACTGAATCTGTGTGACTGTGACTCTGTGTGACTGTGACTCTGTGTGACTGTGACTCTGTGTGACTGACTCTGTGTGACTGTGAATCTGTGTGACTGTGACTGTGTGACTGTGACTCTGTGTGACTGACTCTGTGTGACTGACTCTGTGTGACTGAGTCTGTGTGACTGTGAATCTGTGTGACTGTGAATCTGTGTGACTGTGACTCTGTGTGACTGTGACTCTGTGTGACTGACTCTGTGTGACTGTGAATCTGTGTGACTGACTCTGTGTGACTGACTCTGTGTGACTGTGACTCTGTGTGACTGACTCTGTGTGACTGACTCTGTGTGACTGACTCTGTGTGACTGTGACTCTGTGTGACTGACTCTGTGTGACTGTGACTCTGTGTGACTGTGACTCTGTGTGACTGACTCTGTGTGACTCCGGCCGGATGGATGACCCAACCAGATGAACTGGATAATATCGTGAAAGTTCTGATCCCATCTGACTCCTGACATTATGCTGCCTAACTCATAATCATACACTGTTCATTCGTTGGCCAAAGGAGGACTGGCCCCCCGACTGAGCCTGGGTTCTCCCAAGGTTTTTTTCTCCATTCTGTCACCTGATGGAGTTTTGGTTCCTTGCCACTGTTGCCTTCGCCTTTTGGCTTGCTTAGTTGGGGACATTTAATTTTCAATTGAACAATACTATTACAACATTGTTTTCCTGTTATCTCTGTAAAGCTGCTTTGAAACAATTTGTATTGTAAAAAGCGCTATATAAATAAAGGTGACTTGACTTGACTTGACTGACTCTGTGTGACTGACTCTGTGTGACTGACTCTGTGTGACTGTGACTCTGTGTGACTGTGACTCTGTGTGACTGTGACTCTGTGTGACTGACTATGTGTGATTGACTCTGTGTGACTGTGACTCTGTGTGACTGACTCTGTGTGACTGTGACTCTGTGTGACTGTGACTCTGTGTGATTGACTCTGTGTGACTGACTCTGTGTGATTGACTCTGTGTGACTGTGACTCTGTGTGACTGACTCTATGTGACGGACTCTGTGTGACTGACTCTGTGTGACTGTGACTCTGTGTGATTGACTCTATGTGACGGACTCTGTGTGACAGACTCTGTGTGACTGTGACTCTGTGTGACTGTGACTCTGTGTGACTGACTCTATGTGACGGACTCTGCGTGACTGACTCTGTGTGACTGTGACTGTGTGACTGACTCTGTGTGACTGTGACTCTGTGTGACTGACTCTGTGTGACTGACTCTGTGTGACTGTGACTCTGTGTGACTGACTCTGTGTGACTGTGACTCTGTGTGACTGTGACTCTGTGTGACTGTGACTCTGTGTGACTGACTCTGTGTGACTGTGACTCTGTGTGACTGTGACTCTGTGTGACTGTGACTCTGTGTGACTGTGACTCTGTGTGACTGACTCTGTGTGACTGACTCTGTGTGACTGTGACTCTGTGTGACTGACTCTGTGTGACTGTGACTCTGTGTGACTGACTCTGTGTGACTGTGACTCTGTGTGATTGACTCTATGTGACGGACTCTGTGTGACAGACTCTGTGTGACTGTGACTCTGTGTGACTGTGACTCTGTGTGACTGACTCTATGTGACGGACTCTGTGTGACTGACTCTGTGTGACTGTGACTGTGTGACTGACTCTGTGTGACTGTGACTCTGTGTGACTGACTCTGTGTGACTGACTCTGTGTGACTGTGACTCTGTGTGACTGACTCTGTGTGACTGTGACTCTGTGTGACTGTGACTCTGTGTGACTGTGACTCTGTGTGACTGACTCTGTGTGACTGTGACTCTGTGTGACTGTGACTCTGTGTGACTGTGACTCTGTGTGACTGTGACTCTGTGTGACTGTGACTCTGTGTGACTGACTCTGTGTGACTGACTCTGTGTGACTGTGACTCTGTGTGACTGACTCTGTGTGACTGTGACTCTGTCGCCCTGCAGGCTATAAAGCGTATAACCTTCCCTCGGACCAGCAGCAGATCATGACTGAACTTTACAACAACGGCCCGGTGGAGGCGGCCTTCACCGTTTATGAGGACTTTCTGCTCTACAAGACAGGTCAGAAACCACACACTATACAGGGATAGTTATCATTGATAGATGCATTTTTATGATGGATAGATGCACTTTTTAAATTTTTTAATAATATTCATTTTTGATGAATATCAAAAAATGTTCTATTTTTGGGTGAACTATCCCTTTCATGTTTTTGGCCATTGTCTGCTGAGCTTCTCAGTGATTGTGTCGATCTCTCAGGCGTTTACCAGCACGTGACCGGGTCTGCCCTGGGAGGCCATGCGGTGAAGATCCTGGGCTGGGGAGAGGAGAAGGGAACGCCGTTCTGGCTCGTGGCGAACTCCTGGAACACCGACTGGGGAGACAACGGTGAGACTGAGCCGGACACAAACCGGATCAACGCTGGACTCATGATGATGATGATGCACACTACTGCAGCTTTATTATAATTATGTGTAGAATAATTATATTTTAAGAAACTAGTTTCTGATATTAAATATTGTGGAAATTGTATATATATTATTACAACTATGTATAATAATTATAATTTATTATTTAAAATTACATTAATGTAATTATTATTAATAATAATGATTTACATTATTTTAATATTGCATATTTTATATAGTTTCATATATATAATTTATTATTAAAACTGTATAATAATTATCATTTATAATAATTACAATAATGTATTATTTAAAAATACATTCATGCAATTATTATGAATGATCATGATTATACATAATTTTAATAATAGTGCATATTTTATATAGTTTCTTTTATATATATATATATATATATATATATATATATATATATATATATATATATATATATATATATATATATATATGTATATTAAAACTATGTATAATAATTATCAATATATATACACTCACCTAAAGGATTATTAGGAACACCTGTTCAATTTCTCATTAATGCAATTATCTAATCAACCAATCACATGGCAGTTGCTTCAATGCATTTAGGGGTGTGGTCCTGGTCAAGACAATCTCCTGAACTCCAAACTGAATGTCAGAATGGGAAAGAAAGATGATTTAAGCAATTTTGAGCATGGCATGGTTGTTGGTGCCAGATGGGCCGGTCTGAGTATTTCACAATCTGCTCAGTTACTGGGATTTTCACACACAACCATTTCTAGGGTTTACAAAGAATGGTGTGAAAAGGAAAAAGCATCCAGTATGTGACAGCCCTGTGGGCGAAAATGCCTTGTTGATGCTAGAGGTCAGAGGAGAATGGGCCGACTGATTCAAGCTGATAGAAGAGCAATTTTGACTGAAATAACCACCCGTTACAACCGAGCTATGCAGCAAAGCATTTGTGAAGCCACAACGCGCACAACCTTGAGGCGGATGGGCTACAACAGCAGAAGACCCCACCGGGTACCACTCATCTCCACTACAAATAGGAAAAAGAGGCTACAATTTGCAAGAGCTCACCAAAATTGGACAGTTGAAGACTGGAAAAATGTTGCCTGGTCTGATGAGTCTCGATTTCTGTTGAGACATTCAGGTGGTAGAGTCAGAATTTGGCGTAAACAGAATGAGAATATGGATCCATCATGCCTTGTTACCACTGTGCAGGCTGGTGGTGGTGGTGTAATGGTGTGGGGGATGTTTTCTTGGCACACTTTAGGCCCCTTAGTGCCAATTGGGCATCGTTTAAATGCCACGGCCTACCTGAGCATTGTTTCTGATCATGTCCATCCCTTTATGACCACCATGTACCCATCCTCTGATGGCTACTTCCAGCAGGATAATGCACCATGTCACAATCATCTCAAATTGATTTCTTGAACATGACAATGAGTTCACTGTACTAAAATGGCCCCCACAGTCACCAGATCTCAACCCAATAGAGCATCTTTGGGATGTGGTGGAACGGGAGCTTCGTGCCCTGGATGTGCATCCCACAAATCTCCATCAACTGCAAGATGCTATCCTATCAATATGGGCCAACATTTCTAAAGAATGCTTTCAGCACCTTGTTGAATCAATGCCACGTAGAATTAAGGCATTTCTGAAGGCGAAAGGGGGTCAAACACAGTATTAGTATGGTGTTCCTAATAATCCTTTAGGTGAGTGTATATATAAACATGAATGCTTAGTTTAGACCTACCAACTGTAGGTCTAAACTAAGTATTAATGAATTACAATTGTTTAAATTTGTATTTAAGTGCATTTTTACGTCTACAAAAGGAGGTTAAGACGTTTCTCCTCTCCTCCTGAAGTTCCCCTCAATAATTTTATCCCTTAAAACTCATCTGTGTTCACCAAAATTACATATTTAAATGTTTTTTTTCCTTGAAAACATTTCTTCATGCCTTAAAATAACTTTTTATTTTGGCCTCATTAAGTATTCGTGGTTCTATGAATATGCAAATGGTCCCCGCCTATATTTTGTGGAAATTATTATGACGCCATGATATATATATATATATATATATATATATATATATATATATATATATATATATATATATATATATATATTATATATATATATATATATATATATATATATATATATATATATATAATATATATATATATATATAAATTAATTATCATTTCTAATAATTTCAGAACTGTATTATTGTAAATGTGAGATTTGACCTGCAGGGATGGTATTTGTTTTGTCTTTGGCAGGTTATTTTAAGATGGTGAGGGCCGTGATGAGTGTGGCATTGAGAGTGAGATGGTGGCTGGTGTTCCTCAGCTCTGAACCTTCATCACTGCGCTTCTTTAAATCAGCTCAACACCTGCATTCACATCATCAGTTCACTGCAATCCATAGACAGAAATAAAACTGTATCTGTGTGTTATGTCATGGTTAATGCATTCTAAAATAATATACAACAATTGATTAAAAGCAGATATGATAATGTGAAAAAATGGACATATTTACATTTTATATTATGGTAATGTTTATTGTACAGCCTTTAATTTATGATGATGTTCACTAAATATTACAGTGATCTGAATTGATAATAATTAAGAAAGACTAATGAGAATGTGGATTGTGTGTTTCACCCGGTGGCAGTTTTCACCTCACAGGAAACTCAATTTTACTGATTTCAACTTCAAATTTGGAACAACTTGGTTAGAAATATAGCTTTGATTTGATTGATTAAGAGTCCAATTTGGGTTTTTTTGTAAAATAAAATAATGGAATGTAATATAATTAGTATAAAAAAATGTTTACATTTGCTTTATAGTAAACTTAAACTTCTATAACATTTTCATTTTTAGAAGTTCTTTCACTTTAGGACTTTACCAACCGTAGGTCTAAACTAAGCATTCATGAATTCGTTTAAGTTTGCATTTTCACATCTACGTTCAAAAAGGAGGTTCAGACCTTTCTCGTTAAAGACCCTAGTCTATAATTTTATCCCTTAAAACTCATCTTTTATCACAAAAATGACATATTAAACGTTTTTTTTTTGTTGAAAAATTTCTTCATGCATTAAAATATCTTGAATGTAACTCGACACCCTTGCCTCATTTAGTATTCACGGTTTTATGTATATGCAAATGAGCCCCGCCTCCACTCACTCACTCACTCAGAGATCCACTGGTTGACGATCACACGTTGATCTGATTGGTTACTGTAGTTTGTGACGTCAGAAACACCAGCGATTTCACACCGTGTTTTTGAGACTGTCTTTGGTTCACTGCAGTTTTAAGCAGAAAATACTCAGCAATGCTGTCGCCTTCTGAATTTACACATGATTTGTCTTAAAGCATATTAAAAACACCACATAGACACATAAACAACATGTGTTTCACCACAGGGGAACGTTAATATTTGATATGTTTAAATGAATATCAAATATTCATGAATATGTTCATATTGAGGATTGTGTGTTTATTATACAGCACGTCAATCAGGACGTGACCTTCATAAATCCCACATGTAGAAGATCTAGTTTGTGCCAGTTCCAGCGTGACACACACACTTTCATTTTTATATATTACAAATTATAAGCAGGTCAAAAGTTCAATGGCATAAGAGCTGGTTTCTCTCCCCATCAAAACCTTTTAGCGGATCATTTTTTTGTGATTTCAAATTCGGAACAAAACTTTGTTGATGATCTATCAAGTTTAGAGTCCAGGTTATTTTATAAAATATGTATTTTGTATAATATATATTGTTCATTACATTTGCTTTAAAATAAACTTAAGCTTCTATAACAACATATTAACTCTTTCATTTTTTTTTATCTGCTGAATGTCTTCTTTAAAAACAGTCAAGACCAGATCTGTACACCAGATTTTTCATGAATTACAAACATTAACTTCAAAATTGTGAGCTCATGACAAGAGTATTATAGGTTGGGGCAAGTTGTCACACTTGTTTCAAGTGTTTTTATATATTTAATTAATTGCCGTTTTTGTTGGCCCAAACAATACTTTAATATTTTGGATATTAATATAGGACTACTTGTTTATATTTAGCTAAAAAATAATAAATATCAAATAAAAAACAGCAGTACAATTGCACCAAAATAAAATAGACTACTCCAGATAAAATAATGTAAAAAATAAATAAATAAATACAAAATTATTTTATGGAGACCTGTGATGTACAAGAGTCACTGTAAAACACACACACACACACACACACACACACACACACACACACACACACACACACACACACACACACACACACACACACACACACACACACACACACAATAAATACAGCATCTAGTCTGGAGTTAAAGAGGAAAGGGGCGTTTCCGCTTTTCCTGTCAATCACATGGGAAAATGGGCGTGCCATTAGAGGACTTCGACCTATGAGAAAATCGACATTTAAATTTAGATATGAATACATAAATAATTCTATTTGCAAACCCAAACACGCACATCAAGCGTTTTTGGCGATTGACTCGTGATAAAACGGGTCAAAGTCCCGAGAGCAGGTGTCGGTGAACATTACAGAAATATAACAAGAAACAACCGGAATCCGCTTTCAATCCTGATATGGAAGGACTTTAATTCCTTTAGCTTTAGCCTGTTAGCCTGGAGTGCATGTGTGCGTGTTTACATCAACAATAGTGCGTTCTCTTTCACATCTACACGAAGAAGAAGAGCATTTCTGCGATCGATGAAGGCATGAGGTAACGGGAGCTGGGTCTTCAGGGATGTAACGCTAGTGTTTGTTTAGGTGGGTTATTGTTCCTTTAAACATGCGCGTGCAATTCCTGCAGGACTAAACGTATGTGTTTAATACTTATATGTGTTTTTAAATGATATGCATGGAATAACCGCGTTTCAAATGCATACAATATAAAAATAATACACAAATACAGCATTTAGCCTATATGTCGATCAAGATAAATAAGGTTATGCATGATGTCATCTTTTTTAAAATGGTTCATTTCAATGCATGCATATGATGTTGTCTTTTTGTGCATGAACTTCCAGTGTTATGCTTATGCATATGATATATGTATATATACGCGGCTATCAGCTGTAACGTGATGCACGTGACGTCATTTTGCATGCGTGCGCGTAAAATTACGTGCTAAACGTGAGTTTCACTCTTTATTAAATGGGATTGTGTCATTTAAACGTTCAGTTTAACCCCTGTCATGATACCAAAAGCAGATTGGTCTGAGATATCAGTCAGTAATCAGATGTTTAGGCTCAATCTAATCACTGCTTATCTCAAATCAAACACAGGCTTTGTTGATCTTGAACAATGAGTGTCTTAACTATAAAGATTGCCATAAGTGGTGATCTAATGGAAAACCTTAAGAAAACAAGCTCAAGCTCGCCAGATCCGGTCTGAATCGACAGTTTTCCCACTCGGAGCTCATGTTTGTGTCACTGGGTTTGTTGCAGCAACCTGTGTGTGACCCATTGACCCAAGGCTAAAGATAAGGGCCGACATATTAAGGGCCGATATTCTGCTTTTTGTGTGTTTGTGAAGACAGGAGCGCTCAGGGAACGTTGAGATCCTGATTCTGGACTGGAAGGAGTTGCTGTGATTCCGGATCTGTGATGGAGAAGACAGAGAAGAGGCCTGGGTACTTTGCCAGGTGAGATTAAATAACTCTGTCAAACGTACAGATTTACACCGGAAACACGAGACGGGAAGTGAGAGCCAAGCTCTATTAAGAGCTGGTGATGGTGCGAAAAGAGGAATTAATAACTTTCTTTTGGTTGGTACTACAGGCTTAAGATATCTTTACTAACTGATTTTGCTGTAAATCTGGTTGCTTGTGTGAAAAATCAACACAAATTACTCTCCAGATTAATGAAGGCAAATTTCTGCCACGTAAGAAGAAGAAATAAATCATATTTATTACGTAAAAAGTCAAAACTATGAGAAAAAAGTAATACTAAGTCATCATAATTATGACAACAGGTCAACGTTATGAGAAAACGTCATAATTATGACAAACAAATTCTGAGATAATTAAGAGAAAATTATGAGATGAAAGCTATTATCACGTCATAAAAGTAAAATATTATGAGATACTATCATAATTATGAGATAAAATGTCAAATTTATGATGAAAGTATCATAATGATGGCATAACAAATTTAAATTATGACATAAATGCCATTATTATGACATAAGTCAAAAATGAGGAAAATTCAGTAATGACATAATAACTCAAAATTATGACATAAAAAGCCATGATTATGACATAACTAGAAATTTAGGAAAAAGTAATATTTTTGATACAAAAATCTAAAGTATGAGGTACTACATCATAATTAGGATAAATTATTTGTGACATTTAAGCATCATAATTGACTAAATTCACTTATGACAAAAGGTCATTATGATGATAAAAGCATCATAATTATGGCATAGAAATTCAAAGCCATAGATATGACATAAAAAGACGAAACTATGAGGGAAAATTTATAATTATTAAATAAAAAGTCAAAACTATGAGGAAAAAAGTCATGTCATAATTATGACATAAAAGGTCAACGTTATGAGAAAACGTCATAATTATGACAAATTCTAAATTATGAGATAAAGGCCATTATTATGTCATAAAAAGTAAACATTATGAGTTACTGTCATACTTATGAGATAAAATGTCAAAATTATGATGAAAGTATCATAATTATGTCATAACAATTTTACATTATGAAATAAAAGCCATTATTATGACATAAGTAAAAAATGAGGAAAATTCAGTAATGACATAAAAGGTCAAAATTATGAGAAAAAAAATCAAAATGATGACATAAAAGCCTTTATTATGACAAAAGTAGAAATTATGAGGGAAAAAGTAATAATTTTGATATAAAAATCAAAATTATGAGGTACTACATCCATATTAGGATAAAATATTTGTGATGTATAAGCATCATAATTGACTAAATTCACTTATGACAAAAGGTCAAAATGATGATAAAACCATCATAATTATGGCATAGAAATTCAAAGCCATAGATATGACATAAAAAGACAAAAACTATGAGGGAAAATTCATAATTATGGCATAAAAAGGCAAAATAGATAAGTATATAAAAGATACTAAGTAATAATTATGGCATAAATAGTTGATCAATCATATTTTGGACAAAAAGTTGAAATGATGACAATTATAGCATACATTTAGACTTTTTAATGTAATATATATGACATAATTATTTATTTTTATGTCATTATGGTTTACCAAAGCGTGTTGTGTTTTGTAAACCGACTTCCACACACACCTTCATGACTTCCTGTCTCCTAATTAAAATAAAAGTAGATCACGAGTTAAACGCATGCAGTAACGCATCATATCAACGAGAGTCTGTTATACTGACAAGATCCAAGAGAAATATCATAAACGTAATTCTCGTCACATGACCCTTCTGAAGACATGTGATGGTTTTGAGTGAAGTTAAAGTTATTGAATAATCTTTCGTGTCATGTGTGTGTGATGCTCTTTGAATATGTGGAGTGTGTGATTTTCAGATTATTTCCACAGAAACACTCAGACCTCAGAGGAAACGTGTTCACGCTAGTGTTCGACGCTCCAGTTATTACAGGCGTTTGATCAGTGCAGCGTCACTGATGATGTGGAGGAGTGTGTACGTGACGGATGATGGTGTGTGTTGAGGAGGAGACTGAGCTGACGTAGTGTTTTCAGCTTCTGGAGCAGAAAACAGCTGGAACACACACACACATGCACGCACACGCACACACACACAGACACACACAGACACACACAGACACACACAGACACACACAGACACACACAGACACACACAGACACACACAGACACACACAGACACACACAGACACACACAGACACACACAGACACACACAGACACACACAGACACACACACACAGACACACACAGACACACACACACACACACACACACAACACACACACACACACACACACACACACACACACACACACACACACACACACACACAACTCTCTCTCTCTCACACTGTTGGCAATTAAAATAAAGCTAAAATAAAATGTTTATATTAGATGGAAAAACTTAAACCTAAAAATTACATGAAAACTGAAAATATATAAATAAAAGCTATTTTCAGGATATTAATAAATGCTATTAATAACAGTATGTTTGTGTATGTAATGCTTGTAGATTGTGTTTTTGCTGTGATGTGTTTGTCAGTCAGTGTGATTTCTCAGTGGAAGAACGAATGTGCTACTGACTTATTCTGTGTTTTTGTTGTGGAAAGAACTGGTGGGTGAGACGAGTCATTTTGTTGATTTGCCAGTGTTGTGTGGTGGTGTGGTGTGTGATGTGATGTGCATGAGTGGGTGTGTTGGCGGTTGTTGGTTGTGTGTGTTGTTGTGTGTGTGTGTGATGTTTGAATGTGTGTGAGATGAGGGTAAGTAGTGTGTGAATGATGTTGAATAGTGTGTGATGTGTGTGGGGGTGTGGGTGTGTGTGTGAGTGTGTGTGATGTGTGAGTGTGGGGAGTGTGTGCGTGAGTGTGGGTGTGTGTGTGTGTGTGAGTGGTGTGTGTGTGGTGTGATGTGTGGTGTGTGTGTGTGTGATGTGTGTAGTGTGTGTGAGTGTGTGTGAGTGTGTGTGGTGTAGTGTGAGTGTGTGTGAGTGTGAGTGAGTGTGAGTGTGTGTGTGTGTGTGTGTGTGTGTGTGTGAGTGAGTGTGGGTGAGTGTGTGAGATGAGTGTGTGAGATGGTGTGTGAGTGTGATGTGTGTGGAGTGAGTGTGTGAGGTGAGTGTGTGAGAGTGAGTGTGTGAGAGTGTGTGAGAGTGTGTGGTGTGTGTGTGTGTGAGAGTGTGTGAGGGTGTGTGTGTGTGTGTGTGTGTGCGTGAGTGTGTGGTGAGTGTGTGGTGAGTGTGTGGTGTGTGTGAGTGTGAGGTGTGTGTGAGTGTGTAGAGTGAGTGTGTGTGAGAGTGAGTGTGTGAGAGTGTGTGCGTGTGTGTGTGTGTGTGTGTGTGAGATGTGTGTGTGGAGTGTGGTGTGTGGTGTGTGTGCGTGGTGTGTGTGGGTGAGTGTGAGTGTGTGGTGTGTGTGAGTGTGAGTGGTGGGTGTGAGTGATGTGAGTGTGAGGGGTGTGTGTGTGTGGTGTGTGTGTGTGTGTGGTGATGTGTGTGTGAGTTGGAGAGTTGGTGAGATGTGAGTGTGTGAGAGTGAGTGTGTGAGAGTGTGTGTGAGAGTGTGTGGTGTGTGTGTGCGTGTGTGAGTGAGTGTGTGAGAGTGTGTGTGTGTGTGTGTGGTGTGCGTGTGAGTGTGTGCGTGAGTGTGTGGTGAGTGTGTGAGTGTGTGTGGTAGTGTGTGAGATGTGGTGTGTGTGTTGATGTGTGAGTGGTGAGTGTGAGTGTGGTGTGGTGTGAGTGTGAGAGTGATGGTGTGTGTTGGTGGTGTGGTGTAGAGTGAGTGTGTGAGTAGTGTTGTGAGAGTTGTGTGTGAGTGTGTGTGTGTGTGTAGAGTGTGTGCAGTGTGTGTTGTGGTGTGTGTGGTGTGAGAGTGTGTGTGAGTGTGGAGTGTGAGTGTGTGGTGTTGTGAGTGAGTGAGTGTGAGTGTGAGTGTGAGTGTGAGTGTGAGTGTGATGTGTTGTGTGAGTGATGTGGAGTGAGTGAGATGTGGAGTGTGAGTGTGAGTGTGTTGTGAGAGTGAGTGTGTGAGAGTGTGTGAGAGTGTGTGCGTGTGAGTGTGTGTGGGGATGGAGTAGTGGTGTGTGAGTGAGTGTGATGTGTGTGTGCAGTGAATGGTGTGATGAGTGTGAGTTGTGGAGTGAGTGTAGAGTGTGTGTGCGTGGTGTAGATTTGTGAGTGTGAGTGTTGTGTGTGTGTGTGCGTAGTGAGTGTGGTGATGGTTGAGTGTGAGTGTGGCTGAGTGTGAGTGTGAGTTGTGTGATGTGATGTGAGTGTGAGTGGTGTGTGTGTTATTGCAGTCTTTCCTGCAGCTTCAGCTTTGACTGTCTCAGTTTGATCGATCGGCCGCTGTCATTCGCTATTAGAGAATCTCTTCTCTAGTTTTCTTTCTCCGTCGATCTGTTTACATGTGAATCTCTCGAGGAGGAACATGTCCGGGTCATATTTCACCTCAAAATCATTACACAAATATCTAAAATTGTATGTCATAACATAAGGAAATCAGAAATGAGAATTTGTAATTAGATGTGTTTATTTGTCAGAAAAATAATGTCAAAATGTACAAAACCCTGCTGAGCTCTGTCGGCCATTTTGGCTCTGCTCACGGCAGTTTCTCTGGATTTGCCACAGATTCACAATTACATCACCCAGGAAAAGAGTCACGGCTCCGTGGAAGGATTTTATTTCATTAAGTTGTTTCTTTGTTGCTGTTTTGACAGAGCTGATGCTGATGAAGTTGTATTTTGTCTGACAGGCTGAAGAAGAAACGGCAGCCAAAGCAGAGCCAATCGGAAAAGGCGGATGCCGAGCAGAGCCAATCAGATGTCGACTCCAAGACGCTAGTCATCAGTGAAGCTGCTCCTATTGGACGATCTCCGGAGAGGAAAGCGGAAACAGAACAGCCTCAGAAAACCAGGAGGAGCCAGAATGACAGATCAGGTAAACATTCACACAGGGTGAACTTCACGTTTTTTTTTTTATGCAAGCAATTTAAATTCAATTTTAGATTTTTTTTTGTTGAAAAATTAGTCTTGATGTTCTTTTTTGGTTACTATTTTAAATTGAAGTAGTTTAAGTATAGTATATAAGCTGAACGATTTATCAAAATATAAAAGCGAAATTGCGAAATGGCTTTATTATTAATTTGCAACGGTTGCGATTTCATTAAATTACGTTTGTGAACACAACATACACCAATCTTCACATTCGTGTAATGAGATATAAAAGTAAAAAATTCTTTGAAAATCTATTCAGGCAACCATAAATATTAGTAATGTCATTTTACTGTTGTAATGTAAAATAAATGTTTTATTATTTATATATTTTTTTTCTTAAATACTTGATTTTATATATATTTATATATATATATATTGTCATTTTTATATTTTTATTTTATAATAATAATAGTTTATTATTATTATTATTATTATTCTATAGCTATGTTTATGTATAATTGCAAAATTTGGGCCAAATTGTACAGCCCAACTAATTTTTTTTTCACATTGCATTTTAAATTGCAATGGCAATAACTTTTTTTTTTTTCAGATTTAGCCCAAACAAATAGTCATGTAAAAAAGCAAACAAACAAACAAGACTTCATAAAATTATGTATTTCTCAGTTAAACAGAATATTCTGTGAGAATTGGTGTAGTTTGGAATTTTATTTAATTGATAAGGTTTTGATTTTTATTGATTAATTATTTGTCCCCCACTCAATTACAACAGCAGAAAGGAGTGAGTTATGGAGCAAATTATTGCATTTTGATGCAATATTATGAATACGGCATCAAATGTTCACAATATGACCAGGAATGTTTTTAAAGAAAGTCAGTTTTGAGTTCATGTGACCTTTCGGACTGTGTGTGTGTGTGTGTGTGTGTGTGTGTGTGTGTGTGTGTGTGTGTGTGTGTGTGTGTGTGTGTGTGTGTGTGTGTGTGTGTGTGTGTGTGTGTGTGTGTGTGTGTGTGTGTGTGTGTGTGTGTGTGGTGTGTGTGTGTGTGTGTGTGTGTGTGTGTGTGTGTGTGTGTGTGTGTGTGTGTGTGTGTGTGTGGATCACGGGAAGTGGCCACCAGATGAGTGTGAGTCTGTTATTTATCTCAGTCGAACAGACAGGAGGAGGTCAAAGGTCACATTTAGTTTAAGGAAGTTATATAACTAAACCAGATATGTTTTTCCTGGTGTAAAATAAAATCCCACAGACTTGCGTAGTCATATATAAAGATCAGATCATTCACTCGCGATTGTAAGCAGAACACACTTGCTGAAAAATAACACACAATTCAGAAACCTTGTTAATAGCGACACCGGTGGCCTTTAGGTGAACTGCAGCCACTAACTTTCACACTAAATTATGCAAAAAAAAAAAAATAAAATAGTTGGTTATGTCTTAAGTTAAAGTACACAGTTGAGAAAGTAAACGCATGTGTAACAGTATATTAGATCTGTGCATTCGCTCTTAAAGTGACAGTAGCCTAATATTCCTGCGGCCGTCTGTGTTTTTAATGTTAATCAAACAACAAAAGACAAAGAAAAAAGCACTCGCTGCAAGTTTTGTAACTTTAATAAGGATTAACTAACAAGAATGCTTAATTTACTGTGAAGACTTATTTTAAATTTGCTTGCTTTATTAAATTGGTGTACCTAAAAACTACTGTTAACCTGAAAGCTCTGTTTATTTCATTAGTATCTTTGTTATATTGTATTTATTTGTGCTTTTGCTTGCAATTCGATTATTTGTTCTTATTTTATTAGTGACGCTTTAATAATGTTTTAAATTTATATTAGTTAGGCTAGTAGGTTTAGCTGTGGTGTCGAAATTGCAATTGAGAATTGTGAATTTTCACTGGTATCTGATATGTTGGTGTCATTACTGCATGTTTTTGCATAAACTGTTTCATGGTTGGTACATTTTCTAAGTTGTTTTTAGGCCTCGTTAGAAGCTGTTCACACATTGGCAATACAAAAAGCCATTAATACATGTAAATTCTTAAATACACGCCCTTTAAAGGCACACTATGCAGGAATTTCGTTTTTATCAAACAGCGCCCCCTAGAGTCGCTGAGGAGTATTGTATTTAACGTTACTGTCGTAAACACCACTCACGCAGAGCGTCTGCACTCACGGCCTGATTCCCCTGTGAAGCTGTTATATTAAGGTACAAATATTACATAGTGTGCCTTTAAATAAGAGATCTAGCGCTAAAATGTGTTTCTGAACTCAATCTGAGTGCTCGTGTCGCTGCTATCAGTGTCATGGATACAGTGTTCTCTGTGGTGCGAGCAGTCTTCACTCGGACACACTCTTCAATCCATCGCTGTTGCGGAGACTCTCTATTCATTCCGGTGAAATCACAGAATAAAATGCACACAAACGCGTCCCTGCTTGTTTTAGCAGTTTTAAACTTTCTCCTTGCCTCAGGCGTGGCCAGGAGTCGAGCCGGCGGAACAATAGTAGCAAAAGCCTTATGAGTATATCAGAGCCTGTGGTCATGTGACGGCCGTAAAGCGATACGTTCGCCAGGTCACATGACCCGGCCAAAGACTGTGAGCCTTCTCCAAACTTACATAGGCGATATTTCAGGAGGGCAGCCCCGCTCAGAGCAGTGATAGTGTCCAGCACTGTATATTGGCCTGAGGAATCATTTAAAATATCTCATATGCGTCAACTCTTCAGGTCACAAAGTCCGTGGTGTGCCTTTAGAGACGTTTTAACTGTTTGTACTGTAGTTTAGTGCTGTGTGTGTAGTGAGTTTTCGGCCGGTGTGGACGTGATGAATACCGTGTGTGTGTGTGTGTCGCTGTTGTGATGATGTCTCTTCTCTAGTTTCAGAGCAGAGCGGTGTTGAATGAAACTCGTATTGTTCTGTATGTTTGACATGATCTGTATGAGATCAATCGGCAGTGGCTCATTACACACGCTGACGTCATTCATAAACAACAGTCTTTAAAATGAGCCTTTAAAGCTTTTGTCAACAGTGTTATTCTTTAGCTGGGGGTTGATATGCCATGAGTGATGTTTATTTACTGTAATAGTGGCTTTTATTTTATACTTTCTGTTTTCATTTTATAGTAATTTTAGTTTTTTTGTTTATTTTTGTAATATGTCTCAACATGTGATCGTCAGCAGTGGATCTCTGAGTGAGTGAGTGGTGAGGCGGGGCTCATTTGCATATTCATAGAACCGCGTATACTAAATGAGGAAAGGGTGTTGAGTTACATTCGAGATATTTTAATGCATGAATAATTTAATTTTTCAAGAAAAAAATCGTTTAAATATGTCATTTTGGTAATCAAAGATGAGTTTTAAAATGATTGACTACAGAGGGACTTTAAACTGAAATTATTCCAGCGGGACCGAAACTAATAATTTAATTCAGATAAAAGCATCTTCTAAATGTATGTGTACTTACTAAAGTGTTTTGAATCTTTAAAGTCGCCATGAAACAGCTTCTGGAACAAGAATAAATGTGGGCGGGGCTTGATTTGTCTGTGGGGAATTGATTGGATGGTTGTGGTTTGCTATTGGTGGATCTCATGTGAGTGACAGGTTATAGCCCCGCCCTCGTCATTAAAGAAGGGAAGAGATGGGAAAGTTATTCTGATTAAAAATTACCAGGAACATGGCTTTAAAACCATGATGATGTGCACCGATAAATCGTGTACAATAAATGCATAAATATACCAAACACAAAACAAGAATTGTCCGTTTTGATTTCATGGAGAGTTTATTTTCAGATGACAACAGTAAATCGTGCAGCCGGACCAAGAAAGAGAAAAGTAAACCACCAGGAACCGTGGAGTACACCGTGAGTTCATGAACAACACTTTCTTACTGTTTAAACCCTGTTTATGCACATACACCTCATCATTAAACTCAAAGGAAGTTGCTGACACACTCTAACACTGCTTGGTTCATCTCATGGTTTAAACGGTCTCTCGCACAGCACGTCCTGGAACATGACATCGCTCTCATAGTATCACACATCACTCACCGAACTACTCACTCAGGTCACATAAACCCGCACTCATACTCGTCACTCTCTCTCACCTCACAGTACTCTCATCACTCACTCACTCACTCACTCACCACTCATTCACTACTCATCACTCACTCATCTCACCACATCACTCCTCACTCACTCTACTCTCACTCACTCACTCCTCTCACTCACCACATCTCTCTCACTCACACACTCTCACTCACTCACTTTCTCTCACCCTCACTCACTCTCACTCACACCCTCTCACTCCACTCACCTTTTCTCTCACCCTCACTCACTCTCTCACTCACACACCTCTCCACCACACACTTTCTCACCTCTCACTCACTCAATCTCTCTCACTCACCAACCATCTCTCTCATCACTCACAACTCCTCACTCTCATCACCTACTCACTCTCACTACATCTCTTACTCCTCATCACACTCTCTTCTCTCATCAATCCCTCTCACTATCTCACTTCACACTCTACACTCTCTCACTCTCTCCACTCTCCTTCTCTCACACTCTCACTCTCTCACTCACACCTCCTCACTCACACACTCTCACTTCTCCTCACTCACACTTTTCTCTCAACTCTACTCACATCTCTCACACACACACACTCTCTCACACATCTCACACACTCTCAGACTCACACTCTAACTCTCTCACTCACACTCTCTCACACACACTCACACACTCTCTCACCTCTCTCACACATCTTTAATTTCAATTGAACAATACTATACAACATTGTTTTCCTGTTATCTCTGTAAAGCTGCTTTGAAACAATTGTATTGCAAAAAGCGCTTATAAATAAGTGACTTGACTTGACACTCTCCACTCACTCTCTTACTCACTCACTCTCTCACCACACTCTCCTCACTCTCAACTCAACTCTCACCTCAACTCTCTCTCTCACCTCTCTACACTCTACACTCACCACACTCTCTCATCACTCTCACACTATCTCACACTCTCACATCACTCCTCTCTCACTCACTCACTACACTACTTCACTCCACTCACACTCCACCTCTCTCTCACCTCTCTCTCCACTTCTCATCACCACCTCACTACTCTCATCACACTCATTCTCACTCACTCTCACTATACTCAATAAATTTTATCTCATCTCACTCTACTACATTTCAACACTCATAATCACTTCATCTCACACTCATTCAACTCCTCTCCCCACCTCCACTTACAACTCTCTCACTCACACTCTCTCACTCACTCACACTCTCTCACTCACTCACCCTCACTCACTCACTCCCACTCACACCTCACTCACTCACTCTCACTCCTCCTCTCTCCTCCCACTCACTCACTCACTCACTTTCTCTCACCCTCATTCCTCCTCACACCTCCTCACTCACTTCTCTCACCCTCACTCACTCTCTCACTCACACACTCTCTCACTCACACACTCTCTCTCACTCTCTCACTCATCTCTCTCTCTCACTCACACACTTCTCTCTCACTCACACTCTCACTCTCTCACACTCTCACACTCTCTTACTCTCTCACACTCTCTCTCTCTCCACACTCTCACTCTCTCACTCACACTCTCTCACACTCTCACTCTCTCACTCTCTCACACTCTCACTCTCTCACACTCTCACTCACACTCACACTCTCTCACACTCTCACTCTCTCACTCACACTCTCTCTCACTCACACACCTCTCTCACCACACACTCTCACACACTCTCAACTCACACTCTAACTCCTCACTCACACTCTCTCACACACACTCACACACTCTCTCTCTCCTCTCTCTCTCTCTCACTCACTCACTCACTCACTCACTTTCTCTCACCCTCACTCTCTCACTCACCACTCATCACTCTCCTCACTCACACTCTCTCTCACACACTCTCTCACTCACTCACTCTCTCACTCACACTCTCTCACACTCTCCTCACTCTCTCACTCACACTCCTCACTCTCTCCACTCTCACACTCACTCTCTCACACTCTCTCCTCTCATCTCTCTCATCACACTCTCATCCTCACACTACTCTCTCTCACTCACAATCACTCACACACTCTCTCTCTCACCACACTCTCTCACACTCTCCACACTCTTCAACTCACACTCTAACTCTCTCACTCTCTCTCTCACTCACACTCTCTCACTCACACACTCTCTCTCACTCACACTCACACTCACTCACTCACACACTCTCTCTCACACACTCTCTCACACTCCACACACTCTCAGACTCACACTCTAACTCTCTCACTCTCTCTCTCACTCATCTCCACCACACCTCTCACACACTCACACTTCCACACTCTCTCACTCACTCTCTCTCTCACTCACTCTCTCACATCACCCTCTCACTCACACTCTACTCTCTCACTCCTCCTCACTCACATCACACTCACATCACTCACACACACACCACTCTCCACTCTCTCTCACACTCACACACACTCTCTCTCTCACACTCCTCTCTCACTCACACTCACACACACACACACACACACACACACACACACACACACACACACAACACACACACACACACACACACACACACTCATTTACTCACTCTCTCTCTCTGACACACTCACTCACTCACTCTCTCTCTCTGACACACTTGTGATCCAGTAAAGTCCAAAACTTCACCTTCCATTTCACTCGATCCCTCACAGAAACTGTTTGTTCCTGATGTGGACCAATCAGAGGGCAGTTCTCAGGTCAGCGGTCCCTCTGAACGTCTCGCAGCGTCAGAGTCAGCAGAGAAGGTTAGACAGACCTGCTTTTATCATAAACCACAAAACCATCATGAATAATTAATGACTTTCTGCTGACTAATCTATTTCTGTTATGTCTGGCATCTGCGTGTGTGTGCGTGCATGCATGTGTGTGTGTGTGTGTGTCTGCGTGTGTGTGTGTTGCGTGCGTGTCTGTCTGTGTCTGTGTGTGCGTGTATGTATGCATGTGCCTGTATGTGCGTGTGTGTGTATGTGTGCACTTTCTTGTGTGCATGTGTGTGTGTGACAGGTCGGTGTATCGAGCAGGCCCGTGCGCAGAGAAGCGTCTCCTCTCTCTGAAGACGAGAGTCCGGCCACCGTCAAATTCATCAAGATGAGCTGCAAGTACTTCACTGATGGCATGGTGAGGCTCTCATGATGCGGCCCACCACTGATTCTCATATTAGAGTTAAAGCTGCAGTCTGTAAGATTAATAACTAGTGGTTGAAATCGGTACTGCAGTCGAATTCAAAATAGCGGAGATCGTTGTTTCTCCCGCCTCCACAGACTCAGAATACTTATTATAAAATGTAAATTTCGATTCCTCTTATCAATTCCTCTGTGTTTCAATGTGACTTTAAAGCATTGAAGCGTGAGAGACTCTGTTTTCTGTTTTCATGTGTTCATGTGTATCAGTGCAGCTCTTAAAGTGACAGTAGCCTAATATTCCTGCCGTCTCTATAATAACACTAATATTCCTGCCGTCTCTAATAACACTAATATTCCTGCCGTCTCTATAATAACACTAATATTCCTGCCGTCTCTATAATAACACTAATATTCCTGCCGTCTCTATAATAACACTAATATTCCTGCCGTCTCTATAATAACACTAATCAAATGACAAACAGAAAATTCACTCGTTCTTCACTGAATATTTTTTGTAACTGTATTTGTAATGTATATTTTATTTATAAACTGCAGTGTTATTTTACATATGATTACAGTTTCTGTACCAGAATACCTGAAAATCTTAAAACACAGTTTATTTCAATCGTATCTTTGTTCAGCTGTATCTATTTGTTGCTATTTTTTTTATTTAATTTTTTTTATTTTTAGTGTTTACTTGTATTTAATAATGCTTGAATTTTATATTAGTTATGCTAGTTGTTTTTCTAAGGCATTTTTAAATAAGTTTCTTGTGTAAGTGTTCTTTAACCTGTTGATATTTGTTCATGATATTCAGCTTAAATTAAATGTTTTGCAATAAGACTGAATGTGAATGATATCTAAGTTTTTTTTTTTTTTTTTACCTTTTTGGAATCGAAATTAGGAATCGATAAGAATCGGTATTGTTAAAAGTCACTGAACTGTACTCGTGATGCAGGAACGCTTTAACTGAGACTCCCGAGATGCCGTTTCTTTCAGGGTGTTGTCGGAGGAGTGATGATTATAACGCCCAATAACATCATGTTCGACCCGCACAAGTCGGACCCGCTGGTGATCGAGAACGGCTGTGAGGAGTACGGGCTGATCTGCCCCATGGAGGAGGTGCTGTCGGTCGCCCTGTATGACGACGTGTCCCGCATGAAGCTCAAGGACGCGCTGCCATCGTAAGAAAACACTTTATCTTCTTCAAAACCTTTCACGTTTCATTTAAAGGGGTGGTCATAGCATTATATAAAAGTAAGGCTTTTATTATGTAATCTGAGCCGCTACTTCCTGTGTGTTGCTCATTTGAGGAGTTTTAATGGCTCTAATGTCTCTTGGTTCAGTTTGTATCAGGTCACGGTTTTGATTCAGGAAATATTTATGGGTGCATAGATCAAATTAAATTAATTTAGGTTGATATTTTAACACTGTAGTAACCAATGCCAATCCAGTTAATTGTTGGGTTAATTATTTATTTTAATTTATATTTTAATGTATTTGTTTTAATTCATTAATTAATTAAATACTTTTTATTTATTATTTTGGTTAAAACGATTTGATTTAATAAATGCTTTTATTTGAACTTATTTATTCTCGTAATTATATATTTATTTTACTTTTCATTTATTTGTATATAATGTTTTTAAATGTTTTACTTTAATTTTGTTTAATTCATTTATTTTGATCAAATATTTCATTTATTAAATGCATTTATTTGAACTTATTTATTCTTTTTTAATGATATATTTATTTAAATTTGTATATATAATTTATTTTTTTATGTTTTACTTATTTATTGTCTTTTATTATTTTTTTTATTTTTTTTAAAACCATTTGGTTTATTAAATGCTCTTTAGATTTTTATTTTTTAATGATATATTGATTTTAATTTATTTGTTATTTTGATGTTATTTTTTTTCTGATTTATTTTCATTCATTTGTTTTTATTTATTTTCTCATTCATTCATTCATTCATTCATTCATTCATTCATTCATTCATTCATTCATTCATTCATTCACTCATTCATTTACTCATTCATTTGTTCAAAAAGCCTCTTTTTAACCACACACCTACAGAAAAAGCCCAGTGGAAAAGCGAACGATATAAATGTTAAAGGTAAAGTCTGTACTTCATAAACGGTGTGATTGAATAAACATGATCAATGTACAATATGCCTTCACGAAGTAAATAGAAATGCAGTAATTTAGAATTGTTGCATTATTCCAAATAAATAGATTGAGATTCACAACCAAATATAGAGATTCATCAAAAAAAGGATAAAACTCACAAATAAATAAAATGAGATTTGCAAATAAAAAAATATCCCAAACACAACTCTGGCATGTATTTGTGAATCTCTTTCTGTGCATTTGTAAATCCCCTCATGCATCTGTAGATTTTGAAACACTTCTAGCATCGACGTGCAGAAAACTCCACAAATAAGTGACTCCGCCCACCGTTTACCTAAGCCAATCAGATAAAGCTGACCAATCTTAGCACGTTCTCACTACAACCAATCACGTTAGGCTTTACACTCGGGGCGGGAACTGAATCTGATTCATTTTGCAGATATTTGCACCCTTGAAAACAGCTGTAATCTATGTGCGCTTCATTCAAATTGAGCCGTTTGTGGTTAAAACACCCCGTTTCCAAAAGTTTGTTGTAGTTTAAGGCTTCTTTATATTTCCATCAGGATTACACACAAATTAGGATTATCACAGATCCCGAGCTCGTATAAGACAGCTTGTCAAAAGCAAATGTATGGAGTTAATATTGTGCCATAATTAAACAAACAAATCCAGCATTTTGCAAACAAACTCGATCTGCTTTGCAAAGGAAAACTTGACTCTCAAACAAACAATACAACGTTCAAGTACAAAGACACGGCGTGTCAAAAACAATTAGCCCATTATCTTCCCTGTTGTCGTTGCAGTTTCTAATAATGTAAAACTGACATGTTTGCAGTGCATTACCCATAAGCACAGCAGCCAGTCTTTCTGCGGCACACCTGCAAACATCTCTCTATAACACTGATCTCGTAAGATGCTCTTCCTGGCAGTTTATCTAACAGTTTATAACCTATCCACCTCATTCCTGACGATCTTATTGCGTTTTGAATTATGCGTAGCACTTCCTTAATGACATTATAACAAGAATATCTATGGCAAGAGCTTTTCAGTCTCTGCATTCTTTTCCTCATGATTATTTTCTTTTTTTCCGCTATAATAGTGTGAAAAAGGTCAACATATACTGCACATTTGTGGTCTGTTCTTCCGATTTAATTTACAATATATTTTATTAATAATTCACGAATGCACGAAGAATCTTTTTTTTTTCCCAAATCCTCTCGTCTCTTTCCAAGTTTGTTTTCACAGGTAAATACAATTTATTATCTGTCAAAATGACGGAAATCACTTTGAAATAGTATCACGCAATGCTGAAGTAGCTAAATAATAAAAATATTAAGGCAACGTTGTATGTTACATAACACAGATTACCACAGTGATATTTAACCGTCCGATTTTGCTGTGGAAAGATTCACGCTTTTGTGATTCTTCATGTTCTGTTAAAAGTATTGTTGATGCTTTTACACTTTTAAATGTACTTTTAACATTCAATAGTTAAAGTGTGAGTAGAATAATGTAATTGTACACAGTTTAAAATATATATATGATTGCGTCCATAGAGCTAGTCTTTCACTGACTGTTTACAGCTTAACACACCCATAATTCACGCAAAGCATCATGGGACGTAGGAATAATGTGGATAGCATCCAGTGTAAGTGTCGTTGCCTGCCTTTTGGATGCCCCAAAAAATTTTTTTTTCTATTTTATCTGAAGACTGGTGCTAATTTCACACGCAATAAAACTCCAGAATCTAGAAATGCTGCATATTTTAAGCATTTATTCTTCTCCACTCTGCACACTCGTCCCAAATGTAAATGCATTTTTAGTGCAATTTGTTTTTTAGGGACGAATCATGTTGTAAATCACTTTAAAGATCCTCTTTCTCTCAACCATCAGTCCATTTTTTTCATTCATTCCATTTTAGTCTATTTTGACACCAAACATCACTTGAGTTTTGTCATATTTATTTGTCATGTTTTGTTCAGTTGTCTTGCGTTTGTTCATTTTGGATGTTTTGTTTGTTTTCTCTCTTTTAATTTCCCCATCTTCCCCCTCATGATGATGATCCGTGATAATAGTGATGAACCGCGGGATCTCTGTCCGTTATACAGGCCTGGCGAGTGGGAAGAGCTTCCCTCAGAACGAGATCTGAACCCTTTTAGTCGTTACGAGGCTCTTGGAGAGCCGAATCGCCCAATCGTGTTAGACGATATCGAATCGGCCGTCTCTGAGATATCAGTAAGCCAAATCGCTGACAAATCCCCATCGGATGAAGGTTTTACCGAACTAGAGTTGCTGCAAAGCGACTCAAACACTACATGCCCCGGCCAGGAGGGGGCGTCACTTCAGGAGCACAGAAAAACACCCACACGCATGTCAATGGACCAAAACGACAAATCCATGAGGTCTTTTAATGCTGAGGAAGAGGAAGATGAAGATGAAGGGCTTCACAATCTCTCCACGGATGATAACGCGGATCTGCTACGGTCTCTTCCCGCACTGGTGCATGATGGGAAGGAAGCTGCCATGACCAAAACAAGAGGTGAAACATTAGTAAACGGTGTCTTTGCAATCGAAAACGACCAAAAAAGCAAGGTGACCCCAGAGGATTCTGGGAAATGTAGTCCGCCTGGACCAAATGTTGAGGACAGTACGGGACCGAGCTCAGACGTAGAGCTTCTCTCCGAAGCGCAGAAACGCAGACGGGCCAGTGAGGCCGAGATGAAGTCGTGGCTCGTGAAGACCATGCAGAGACCAATCCAAGGTGAGTTTGATTTTGATTGACAGGACAGACTAACCAATCACAGTCAAGGGGTGTTTTTGAACATGCACTTTCTGAAACTAGTGCTGTCTGCTATTTACATAGACAGTGTTATTTTAGAGTTATTTAAACGTACAAACAGCTTTTTTTGCAATGCATTCTGGGATTGCCTTCTCCATGAAAGATATACAATTGTGCTTGATAATTTTTCACAGAGAGTAGAGGGTGAATAATGCATATTGCCTTTTGTGTTGAAAATGTCCTAAATGCTGTCTATTCTGAACTAGTGAGCTGTCTATCATAGGCAGTGTAATTTTAGAGTTATTTATAAAAACAGCTTTTTGCAATGCATTTCAAAAAAAATATTAACAAGGCATAGCTGAATATACAAAAACAGCTAGATATATAGTATAGTAGTGTATAAAGATACTAATCAATTTAATGAATAGGTTATTCCAGTGTGATATAACAACGTTTTTGATTTTATATATATATATATATATATATATATATGGTTTTTTTTGTGTGGTTTTTTTTGTGATAAAAAGGTATAGATATAAACTCAAGAGTGATTAATATATATCTAGACAATTTAAAACAATATTAATAATATTTGTAGTAATATTAGTAATAATAATAGTGGCAGTAGTAGTAGAAGCAGCAGTAATATTAGTAATATTAACAACACTTATTCTGACAATAATAATAATAACAATATAATCTTAGTTGTATGCGACTTTAGACCAGTCTGTAAAATAATTGCTTCTCTCTAGTTCTGGGAGCCATGCAATGCATTCTGGGATTGCTTTATTCACAAAAGATATGCAATGCTGCTTGATCATTTTCCCCAGAGAGTAGAGAAGGAATAATGCACTATGTTGCTGTTTTTTGTGTTGAAAATGTCTGTAGGCACTAGTGTTAGAGCTTGTGTGTTTGACCCAGTGTGTGTTTGACTCAGTGTGTCTCTCAGCAGAGGTTTATAGTGGCATTGGAAAAACAAACAAAGGTTGAACACTTGCGTAAGATCCCGTTTGGCCCTGAGCAGAATCAACATGATGACCGATGTCTTTTAACACGGTCATTTTGACCCAAAACTCAAAAAATTTCGTTTTCATCACAGGGGTCCACGACGGCAGGACTTTTGTCGCACTTGAACCACGAATACACAAAGAAATGTAATGGATTCGAAGAGTTTTGTGGTTGAAATTAAGAAAATTAACAAATCCTTCCCTCTCGGGTCAATTTGACCCCCATAGGAATGTGAGGAATGCTTCAGTACACATAGAAAAACCTAAAAATGCTGCTAAAACTTTACCAAAAAACAATTTTATAATGTCTTCATGTGTATCTGAAAGCATACTGAAGAAAACCTGACTTTAGGACCCAGCGGAACAGCTCATTTACTCCATATAGAGATATAAGCCCATCTAGAGTCATCAAATATCATGATATATGATTTATTTTCCACAAGAGGTCTGCAAACACACCCAATGTAAGATATTTAGAGTTGAATTAAAAGGGTTATGCATGAAAATGTGAGTTATTTTGAATTTAAGTTGAAATAATGCTTAAATTAATATTTATTTATTGATCAAATCAGGTAAATTAAAAAATAACATAAAAATCTCCCAAAAAATTGCATAAAAAAAAAGTTACCAAAATGAAATAGATAAATAAAAATTGACAAAAAAAAAAAGTGTAATTTTCGGGCTTCAGGTGATTTTGACCCGCGAGGGAAGTAGTAGCGAGCGGTTTTGCTGATATCTGATTGGTTCACAGACATGCTGCTGTTCAACGAGGAGAAGAGCAAAGCTCCGCCCATGTTCCTCTGCTTTAAGGTGGGCAAGCCAATGAGGAAGTCGTTTGCCACGGGTCGGACCTCAAGCCCCGCCCACTCTCTGACGGCCAGGGGCCGCAAGCCGGAGTATTGGTTTGCTGTGCCGCAAGAAAGGTACGAGTTTCTCCATAATAAAGGCATACAAGGCATTTATAAGCTAAATAATCTATTAGAATATAAAAAGAGCACTAGGATTTAAATATTTCTGCTTCAAACTATATTTAATAATTAGATAATTGTTATCAATGTTGAAAACAACCGATTGTGCTGCTTCATATTTTTTGTGAAAACAGGATTTTTCATAATTTTAAGTTCAAAAGAATAGCATTTATTTGACATTTTAATCTTTTTTAACATTATAATATATATTATATATATATATTATAATATGTCTTTACTGTCGCTTTTGAACAATTTAATGTATCCTTGCTGAATAAATGTATTGATTTTTCTCCCAAAAAATTTGTTTAATTGCAATTAATCGATTAATACATTTTAAAAAGTTTGTTTGTGTGTATATATATATATATACATACACTCACACACTCAAAAGTTTGTAAATATATAATATTTATTTTAGCTGTGATTAATTTCGATTAATAAATTTGAGCTGTCGATTTTGAACAATTTAATGCATCCTTGCTGAATAAATGTATTCATTTTTCCAAAAGAATCACGATTAATCCATTAATACACATACATTTTTATATATGTAATATATATGTAGTTATATATATATATATATATATATATATATACACACACACACACACACACACACACACACACACACACACACACACACACCAGCTTTTATGTTAGCTGTGATTAATCGCAATTTTTAGATTTGACAGCACTAATATATATTGTGCCGATATTAGTAAATTTATATATTGAATAACATTGTTAAATAATGTTCTTAGTCTTTTATTTAATTCAACAAAACTTTGGGCTGCCCAGACAAAGGCTAAAAGAGTTTGTGTTGAATTAAATGCCAGTTTCAATTGATTGTGTAGCTAAAAATAGCAATAAAAGCTAGTGAAAAAACATACAATTACAAACAAGCCCAAAATACACTTTTCTGGATCTACGTTCGGTTATTATCTGCGTTTTCAAGAAGTCGCTTATATATTTGGCCAGTTGAACCAGTTTTTTCATCTCCAAATTTAAGTTCTCTTAAAATAATAATTAAGTTTATCATGCCGTTTAAGATACTTAAGTCTTTAATGACCTTAAAGGGATAGTTCACCCAAACATGTAAACTCTGTCAGTAATTACTCTCCCTAATGTTGTTCAACCCCGTAAGACTTTCGTTCATCTTCAGAACACAAATGAAGATATTTGTGATTAAATCTGAGAGCTGGGTCACTCCTACATAGGCTTCTAAGGGATTGAAACTTGCCGGCCCAGAAAAGTTATTAAAGACATCGTTAAAATAGTCCAAGTGACACAATGACTCAATCTTAAGTTTTCAAGCGACGAGAATACTTTTTGAGTGCAAAAAACAAAACAAAATAACGACTTTATTCAACTCTTCATTTCCTTCTCTGTGGCCTCGAGATAGTTCACGTAGTGTAACAGCGCAACGCTCTGTGTTGTACGTCACACGCAGGCTCATATTGGCCGACACTGGTCATGTGTCTGTGATGCGTGTCGATCCCTGTGTGTGTTTAATATGAGTACGTTCCTCACCAAACCTCCGTTAGGGTGGACCACCTGTACTCGTTCTTCATCCAGTGGTCCCCCGATGCGTACGGGAAGGACGCTCAGGAGCAGGGCTTCGTGGTCGTGGAGAAAGACGAGCTCACCATGATCGACAACTTCTTCAGTGACCCGGTTCCTCGTAGCTGGGAGGTGAGCAACACGTGCCCGAAGGAATAATTGATGAAGGGCCATTGAATTTATATGTGGATTATTTATTTTCTAATATTTTTAAACACTCTGGAGTCAATTATTCTGCTTATGCTACAGTCACCACACCTCAAGACATTGTTCACGTGATTTATTTCAAGATATTTGTCAGGTGTTTGTCCTTAAAATGCTCTTGTGTGTGGGACTAATTTCTTACACATCTCATCCCACACCTCCATTGTGGAGTCCAAAACGTCATTTTAGAGCCACTGCCAAGTTTCCATCCACTTGTCAATGAAATTATCTGAAGTTCGGTAAAAAACCTCATGTGAATAAAGCTGGTGAAAGTGTGTTTCCATCCAACGGCTTTAAAGCGAATAAAAACCTGTGTGTAATGACGTCACATGCTGTTTTGCGATCAAATTGGTATATCGAATTGATTTTAGACATGTTAAGGTGTTTCCATTCATTTTTGCACAACATTCAAGCAAACATTTGCGAACAAAGTTTTGCTAGACAAAATGGATCGCGCCATAATAACGTTTCCATCAGTGTTTATCGCATAAGCCGTATATCCATCAAGATAAAATCCCATGAGACCGAACGCATTTCATTTGAGTCGATATTCATGAAATTCAATCGAATTTTACTGTTTCCATAAGGCATTTTTCATTCCATATCACTTAATGCGGATAAAAACGTGTGGATGCAAACATAGCTATATTAATGCAGTTATTAATGCAGTTATTAATGCAGTTATTACAGAAAGAGAGGCAGAGAGAGAGATTAAGCGTGTGTGAATTACCTGAGTGTGTGTTTCTCAGTGTTTGACAGCAACGTCTCGACTAACAGTGAAACTGTAAGTTGAGAGAGAGAGAAAGAGAGAGACAGAGAGCTTTTCTTACCTAATAATTTAATTTTGTGGCAAATAATTTTTTTCCTGTTGTTTACTATATTTATTTTCTTGGTCCGTGTCTTTTGCTGTTGTCGGCTGTAAAGACCTTTGAAATAATTTAAATCATTTGGCCTAGTGATACGGAACTGTAATGCGGTCAAAACCTGCTGGAACTACTTCCCTGAAATTAACTGGACACCTTAGAACATTCGTCAGCCAATCAGATTCAAGCAGAGTATAAAAGGATTCAATAAATATGAGAATTGAGTTTTTTTTCATCCCCTGGAAACATGTTTGTCTTCTAGATCATCACGATTAACGAGGCCAAGAGACGGCAGAGCTTCAGCTTCGAGGACGAGGAGCCTGTCGATCTTCTTCCAGTGCTGATGGACCCCAGCGCACTCCTGGAGGACACACACATCGAGAAGGTCTGCTTTATTTGACACTTCGACTACAGACTCATGAACGACCCATTGGAATTCGTTTGACTAGTTTGCTATGAAGTGAAAAGTGGTGATCATTGTGACTAGTATTTGAATTGCTTTATATATATATACACTACCGTTCAAAAGTTTGGGGTCAATATGATTTTTTTTTTTAAAGAAACTAATAGTTTTCTTCAGAAATGAAGCATTAAATTGATCAAAAGTGACAGTAAAGACATTTATAATAATGCAAAATATGATTTTTTTTTATTAAATGCTTTTCTCTTGAACTTTCAAAGAATCCTGAAAAAAATTACCGATTAAATTAAAAAATTAAATAACTAACTTTTACGTCATGCGTGAGTTCAAGTGTTACTCTTTTGCCGTAAAGCGATGCGTATAATCGAATCGATTTTAGTCGATTAAGTTTTAAATATGGATATTATTCTGTAATAAATGCCTAATTTGCATATTTAAATATTAAATTACAGAACACTTGTAATACATTTTTTTCTCATCTTAATGTAGGTAATCAACTGGGAAAGTTTCCTGGTGATATCTGCTAGTTAAAAGAAATTACCCTATTCACCTGTAGTGTCTCGTCTTAAGCTGGACTGTGACGCTATTTTCTTCTGGAAACAAACTGTCCTGCATTATTGTCCTGTTGTCTCTGTAAAGCTGCTTTGAAACACTCTTTATGGTAAAAAGGGCTGTATAAATAAAGCTGAGTTTTCCGCTCTTCTCTGCAGTTGTCCACTCGTTTGCCGGCGCGTGTTCAGGGTTACCCGTGGCGTCTGGTGTACAGTACAGTCGTACACGGGACCAGCCTGAAAACCCTGTACAGAAACCTGATGGAGCTGGACTGCCCTGTGCTGATGGTCATCAAAGACATGGACAACCAGGTACACACACTCCTGTTACTGCTGTTGTAGTGCTGGGTGGGATACCGAATACCAGTGCTTATTTTTGTTATGATATTCATTTTTAATATACCGCAGTACGTCGCTTTAACAACGCACAACACTGTTTGAGAGGGTCTTTTCACTGTAACTGTGGTGATGCACAGCTGTGTGTGTTACTAAAGGCCTGTTCACACTGGGACGAATTTCGTGTGCGATATTCGCCGACGTTTAATGCCTCGTGACTAAATAAAGGGCGCCAATGTGAGTGTGTGCACACCGATGTGGAAAATGGCACGCGCAAAAGTCAAAAACTTTCCGACCAATGAGATTGGCGCTTTTACTCACGTGTCTGGAGCTTCTGAAGTTACAGTTAAACACAACTTGGGGGCGCTCACACACAAAACGGTCTTGCCGAGCACACATACGTAACGGCGAAGGAGATATACGCCGAGTAGCGTCGACACTGCCGGGAAGAAATAAGATGAGGAAGATGCAAGGCCAGATGAATGTAGAGCTGCTGTCTCGTTGGTGTCGGAACGTAAAGAACTATATGACAAACGCGACAAACTTGCTCTCTTCTTCTGAGTGACAAGCGAGTGTCAGAAGCGTAAAGTTGTGCAGTGCCACTTTGTGGACCGGGGTATTTCTGTTTTACATTAAGCGCCATCTAATGTCAGGGAATGAATTTGCATGTTCACTCGGCTCATCGTCAGCGGAAATCGCTTGGGTGTGAACACAAAAAAACACGTTGAAAAACGCTGACGAATAACGCGTTCCGATATTCGTATATCGGTGTGTGTGTGTACGGCACTTAAACGTGATGGTGAAGATGGATAGGTTAAACTATAATTGATAGTTTGATAGTTGATATTCACAATATCAACACTGCCTGCTACAAATAGGTTTTCCAAAAAGCAGGGCTCTCAGGTGTGACTCATTGATCGTGAGAGTCACTCATTTCGGTCTTTTGTCACGCACTCCCGCCACACATTGTATTTCTCACACGGAAAAACTATTTATAATACATTTAATATGCCACAGCGCCCAACATGTCTCTGGCCGCGCCGCTCTCACAGGAATCAAGCGCGTCTCCCCTGGAGTTCTTACTCGAGCCCGATGATCCAATCAAAGAAAAGAAAGGGGCTACACAATAGCCAATCAGAAAATAGCACTATTGTATCTGGGTAAGATTTAACGCAACATCCAATGAAAAAAAAGCATATCCTGGAATTGTTCACGTGATTCTGCTACAACATCTTCCGAAAGTTTTGTTCACCCACAGAGTAACTCATGATCTCCTGTTTTAATGTTACAACAAATTCACAACTTGTTTGACACAAACAATGACAACTTGACTTCGGTTAGAGAATGTTTCCCAGAAAATAAGCATCAGTTTTTCACGAGTGTCTGTACCTTACCCAAAAGTTTTACTCTTGTCACTCTTGCCTGTCTTCAAAACTTGAGAGCCCTGCAAAATGCTTTGACATTGTAGAATAAACGTGAGAATTGGGGAAAAAACTCGGCGAGGGTGTTTTTATATGAATGTATCTGAAGTGAACTGACGGTCTTTAGAAACAAAATGGATTTTTCTTTATCTTTCCTGATAAAGCAGTGTTTATGGGGAACGTTACAGTTGAAACCGCTCCTACAGCGTCTCCTGGTGCAACTCTTTATAAACGGCATCATTTTGTGAGGCAAAGGATTTTTTATACAATATTCACTCACGACCGTAAAATAGGGCATTCTAAGTCAATCTACAGCAGTATTTCCTCTCTGAATCAGTAGTAAATGTGGTTAACTTAACACTAAGTCATGCTTGAAAAAAATATCGTCATATACTGTGAAACCGGTATAATTTTGAAAAATAACGCGATATGGATTTTTGGTCATACCGCCCAGCACTACTCTGTTGGTGTAAATTTGGTGAAAATGTTAAAAAAAACTTGTAATTTTCTCCTGCAGATTTTTGGAGCGTTTTCCACTCACCCTTTCCGCGTGAGTGAGCACTGTTATGGCACGGGAGAGACCTTCCTCTACAGCTTCTGCCCGGAGATCAAGGTGTGTTCCTACATAGATTTTTAAGGACAAAATGAATGCAAAATATCCTTGCCAGTGCCACATAGCAATGCCTTAACCTGGCAACCACCCAGAACACCTTAGCAACTGCCTAGCAACACTCTAGACACCACTTAGGATAATTGGCAACCACATTGCAAATGCCTTAGCAGCCACTCAGAACATCTTAGCAACTGTTTGGCAATGTCCTGGCAACCTATCAGAACACCTTAGTAACTGCCTAGCAACACGCTGCTCCCGACGAGCTGGGTGGCGCCTTGTATGGCTGACACCGCTGTCGGTGTATGAATGAATGAATGAATGGGTGAATGCGAGGCAATATGTAAAGCGCTTTGGTGGCCATTGGTCTGTTGAAAGCGCTATATAAAGGCAGTCCATTTACCATTTACCATAACACACTATAAACCGCATAGTAATGCCTTTGCAACCACCCAGAACATCTTAGCAACTGTTTGGCAATGTCCTGGCAACCAATCAGAACACATTTGCAACAACCCAGAACACCTTAGCAACTGCCTACCAACACCCTAGAAATCACTTAGGAACATTGCCAACCACATAGCAATGCCTTGGCAACCACACAGAACATTTTAGCAACTGCCTACCAACACCCTAGAAACCACTCAGGAACATTGGAAACGCCTTAGCAACCACCCAGACTAAAAGAAAAACAGTTAAATAATGACACTCGACATCCTTTATCTTCAACCGCCAGGCAACCACCCAGAACACCTTAGCAACTGCCTACCAACACCCTAGAAACCACTCAGGAACATTTGCAACGCCTTAGCAACCACCCAGACTAAAAGAAAAACAGTTAAATAATGGCACTCGACGTCCTTTATCTTCAACCGCCAGGCAACCACCCAGAACACCTTAGCAACTGCCTACCAACACCCTAGAAACCTCTTAGGAACATTGGCAACGCCTTAGCAACCACCCAGACTAAAAGAAAAACAGTTAAATAATGACACTCAACATCCTTTATCTTCAACCGCCTGGCAACCACCGAGAACAACTTAGCAACTGCCTACCAACACCCTAGAAACAACTCAGGAACATTGGCAACCACATAGGAATGCCTTAGCAACCACCCAGACTTCAAACAAACATTTAAATAATGACACTCGACTTCCTTTATCTTCAACCGCCAGGCAACCACCCAGAACACCTTAGCAACTGCCTACCAACACCCTATAAACCACTCAGGAACATTGGCAACGCCTTAGCAACCACCCAGACTTAAAAAAACAGTTAAATAATGACACTCGACGTCCTTTATCTTCAAACGCCAGGCAACCACCCAGAACACAATAGCAACTACCTACCAACACCCTAGAAACAACTCAGGAACATTGGCAACGCCTTAGCAACCACTCAGACTTAAAAAAAAAAAAAACAGTTAAATAATGACACTCGACGTCCTTTATCTTCAACCACCAGGCAACCACCCAGAACACCTTAGCAACTGCCTACCAACACCCTAGAAACCACTCAGAAACATTGGCAACGCCTTAGCAACCACTCAGACTTAAAAAAAACAGTTAAATAATGACACTCGACGTCCTTTATCTTCAACCGCCAGGCAACCACCCAGAACACCTTAGCAACTGCCTACCAACACCCTAGAAACCACTCAGGAACATTTGCAACGCCTTAGCAACCACCCAGACTAAAAGAAAAACAGTTAAATAATGACACTCGACGTCCTTTATCTTCAACCGCCAGGCAACCACCCAGAACACCTTAGCAACTGCCTACCAACACCCTAGAAACCACTCAGGAACATTTGCAACGCCTTAGCAACCACCCAGACTAAAAAAAAACATTTCAATAATGACACTCGACGTCCTTTCTCTTCAGGTGTACCGCTGGACGGGTGAAAACTCCTACTTTGTGAAAGGAAACACGGATTCCCTTCAGATCGGAGGAGGAGGGTGAGTTCACAAACATGCTAACCTGCCGTACATGCGTGTCTCTCGCGCGCCTCAAAGTTTAACACTCGCTGTCCGCTTCCCAGGGGTCGTCTGGGCCTGTGGCTGGACGCTGACCTTTACCACGGCACCACCTCCAAGTGCTCCACCTTCAATAACCTGCCACTGTCCTCCAAACAGGACTTCACCATCCAGAACCTGGAGGTGTGGGCCTTCGAGTGAGCAGACATAGACACGCTTACGTACCCACGCGCACTGTGACACGCTTCGCCACGCGCACGGCATGACATACGACGAAATGTTGGGCGTCGCTTTATCCCGTACTGTACGAGGCCGTTTGGTGTGGTTTGTGCAAATCCAGTCATACTTGATGACGTGGTTTTAATAGTTTTCTCCTGGTCTGAGCTTCAGACTAAAGTTGCAGAGAGAGGGAGCTTTAACCTCCGACGCCACACTCCGCCATCCCAGCATGCAATGTTCTCGAGACGTTCTCCTGCTGAAATATAACCGACATATAAACACATTTGTGTACGTGAACGGAGAGGAATCGTTTTCTGGATTGTGTATGATACTCGGGAAAACGAAGAACCGTATTCGTTGGCCAAATCTGTTGCGTCAGGGTCAGTTGCTCAAATTGGAAATATTTTTTGTTTACAACCGTGGCGATTTGATGCGTTTAGTTCATTCGGTGCGTTTTCATGTTTGTTTGACGAGAGTAAAAGGACGTCCTCCTGGAATTATGTACCACGAATAGTTTCTTTTTGACCAAAGTGTTTTATTTGCCTTGTTCTCCAATGTTTTATATCGTTTTCTTTTTGTATTTGAGTTTTTTTATATTGAATGTGACCTATAATCATATTCACTACGTGATGATTGTTTTACTGTTTTGTGATATTTTAGGGACCTTTCTAGTTCATCTAAAAGGGAAGCACTTGAGATTGCCAGTATTATTTTTGAACACTCTTCTTCACTAGTAACCAAGTTGCTTCAGTTTCTAGCAAATCAGGTTCACCACTTCACTGTGGGTTTGTGTATGCAATCACTCACTGACTGATGTCACTTCCTGTTATGTCGTGACATCTTTTGGAACGGCGTGAACCGATGCACGAGGTCTGATTGGCTGAATAGTTTGAGATCTTTGGAAATGTCACTCATTTCACTACTAGACAGCATCTGTGGGCATTAACTAACCGTGTTCATTCCAAAACCGTATTATGTGATCCATGTAGGGAAAAAAAAAAGTTTACAAGTGTTTCACTCTAAAAAGTGTCTCTGATTTCGAACACTGTCCAGTTGTGTATGGTAGTCAGTGAATGTCATATTTATTGTGCATTTCTGTGTTTTAAAGTGAACCAAATAAATGCAATAAATGAAGAAATAAATGACTCGTGCTTTCATTTAAGGGGCAATTAATGTTAAAATTTATATTTAATACTCGCATAAATGGACACAGGATTCAATCTGTACGCCATTAAGAAATGTGACAATATACAAACTGCTGATTGAAGAATGAACAATGTATGTTTTACAGCATTATTCACATATGTTGTTTAACTAACTGTAAAGTTATGATGGTGTTACTGAAATCTCATACGTTTTTTATTGTACTGTAGGTGTGCCATTTACTGTATATACTGTTCAATAAGCAGTATGTGGATATTTCATTCACATAATAACACAGAAAAACATACATTCATTTATTAAAACGATTTTGTCCCTGAGATGCTGTTACATCAGTTTTACAACAGTGCAAGCAGAGAAAATAGCATACAACGCACAAAAATATAAACATTTTTAATTAGACAGACAGCCACAGAAATATTATTTTGAGTAATATTTTTAATTATTTTTCTTATGTATATATAAAGAAAAATAATTAAAAATATTACTCAAATTGTTTATTATTTTTAAAATATATATTATATTAATAATTGTATTAAAATATATATTATTATTATTATATATAATACTATAGTTATTTATTATGCATTTTGTTTTGGAAACCCTGTAAAATGTTGACACGCTTTGTATTAATGCATTAAATTGCTACAACCGTAAACATGTTGTTTTTGGGTCATTAATATGAACTGCCAATCAAACATTGGTGTATTTTACTTTGCTATTACACAGTAAAATCTAGAAACGTCTTGTCACTCTTGTATGAAGTTCCCATGCGTCTGGTGTCCGTTGATGGCAGGGAGATCTTGATGTGTGTAAATCTGCTCAGGGGTCAGAGGTGAAAGTTCATAGGTGCTTCTCATGTAGTTGACGCCGCCCTGCTGGAGGAGGAGCATCATCTGCCGCGCGAACAGCGGCTCCACCTGCGGGACAACAGAGGACAGCTGTGTGGAGGGGAACATTGCATCAGTGTGAATGGAGAGGTCAAAGGTCACTACCTGAACGGTCAGGGGTCTCTTGTCTTCAGAGGGGTCACAGCTCTCGAAGAAAAGCTGCACGTAGAAACGCGGAAGAGGACGTGTGTGCAGGAAATATCCCTGGAGTTCTGAATGAGTGAGTGAATATAGTATTAAAAGTCATCATGAAATCAAAATTGACAATTTTTATTTTTTATTGAATATTGTAGTATTTATTATAAATGATTTGTTCATGTGCCGTCACAATCTTGAATCAAAATAACTTTCCCTCTCTCTTCCAGGATCTCTTCTCTGATAATAAGGGGTGGGGCAACCTGTCACTCACATGAGATCCACCAATAGCAAACCAGAACCATCCAATCAATTCCCCACAGACACAATCAAGCCCCGCCCACATTTGTTCCTGTTCCAGAAGCCGCTTCACTTGTATAGACGTCACTATAGGGAAAAAAACACTAGCGCAACTTCTGTTTCATGTCGACTTTAAATATGCCATTTAGTTGTCGTCAGGCCAGCCTTTGTTATGGAGCTTGTTTCTGCCACAGAATTAAAAATAAAAAAGGTAATTGCGACTTTATATCACACAATTCTGACTTAATAATTTGCTATTCCGACTTAATATCACGCAATTCTGACTTCCGTTCTCACAATTGCGACTTTATATCACGCAATTCTGACTCAACTCGCAATTGGAACTTTTTATCTCACAATTCGGACTTTTTTTTCACAATTTCGACTTCATATCACGCTATTCGGACTTAACTCGCAATTCTGACTTTATATCACGCAATTCTGACTTTCGTTCTCACAATTGCAACTTTATATCACGCAATTCTGACTTAATAACTCGCAATTCTGACTTTATATCACGCAATTCTGACTTTATATCACGCAATTCTGACTTTATATCACGCAATTCTGACTTTATATCTCACAATTGCGACTTTATATCACGCAATTCTGACTTAATAACTCGCAATTCTGACTTAACAACTCGCAATTCTGACTTAATAACTCGCAATTCTGACTTAATAACTCGCAATTCTGACTTAATAACTCGCAATTCTGACTTAATAACTCGCAATTCTGACTTAATAATTTGCTATTCCCACTTAATATCACGCAATTCTGACTTCCGTTCCCACAATTGCGACTTTATATCACGCAATTCTGACTCAACTCGCAATTGGAACTTTTTATCTCACAATTCGGACTTTTTTTTCACAATTTCGACTTCATATCACGCTATTCGGACTTAACTCGCAATTCTGACTTTATATCACGCAATTCTGACTTTCGTTCTCACAATTGCGACTTTATATCACGCAATTCTGACTTAACTCGCAATTCTGACTTAATAACTCGCAATTCTGACCTTATATCACGCAATTCTGACTTTCGTTCTCACAATTGCGACTTTATATCACGCAATTCTGACTTAATATCACGCAATTCTGACTTTCGTTCTCACAATTGCGACGTTATATCACCCTATTCTGACTTTTTTACCTTCAAAAAGAAAAAAAGTTAGAATTGTGAGATGATAACTTTATATCACGCAAAAAGAAAAAAACGATTAGAATTCAGAATTGCAAGATAAAAAAATCGCAATTACCTTTTTTATTCTGTGGCGGAAACAAGCTTCCATACTTTGCAATTCAGAGGCCTGTTTTAGAAAAACATTCTTGAGGACCGCCTCCAGAGGAAAAAAAGACAAACAAAAACATTGCATGCAATGCGACGGCAATTACTTTATGTCTGTTAAATTTACATATCATATTTCGCTCTTAATAGTCTATTTATAAAGGCATTCTATCTCTTTAACCAGAACTTTTGTTATAATCACAACCGAAAATAAAAACGGTATTCAATCTTCGTCCCTCAGCTAAAATACAATGATTCTAAAACCACCAGTAGGTGGCGGCAAATCATTGTCTTAATGAGTTGAATCATTCAGTCAAACGATTCGTTCAAAACGGCTGATTTATTCAGGGACAAAGCAGACGTGACTGAAGCTACGTCACAATTCAGAGGCTGCGTCTTTCGAAGGCCGATTGCGTCACCGCGGCGTGACGAAGGCTGTCCCGATTTAAAGGCTCCTTCAAATGCTTCCTTTGTTTCCCGTGAAATGAAGGATACAACAGATGGATCCTTCACTGCCTTGCATAGCGCAGAATTCACCCCGCACCAGTGACGACAGGATTTTTTTGGAGAGAAATTGCCGAATTACACTTTTAAACGTTAGTATTGGATTTTAGCTTAGCAAGCGGAGGCCCCTTATATCGCGAGGCAAAGTCAAATGAGTAAAACATAGCTGTCGTGACTGGTTCTAACCATAGACTGTAAAAAAATATGGGCGTAGTGTTTCTGAAGAGCATTTTTGAAGCCCAAAGTGGGCGGAGCCGGCCGTCGCCATCTTGGCAGCGCGTCACTCCCGGATAAACGAAAACGGTCAGAGGCGGATTAGCTGAGGTGACGTGACACTAACAGACAGCAGACAAACGGCTAGTAGTGACCTCAGCGGCAATCCACCTGTCACTCAAGTGGCCACACCCTTAATTATGCAGAACTTTAAGGCTTTATATAATTTAAAAGGATGAGTTATAAAAATATTCACCTCCTTCACAGTTGTCATGAATGGCAAAATAAGCTAAATAGACCAAAACCACTTTTTGCACCAGGCTGTAAACGCATTTTTTTCTGCTGTAAAGTTGGGCATTTTAACATGGGGGTCTATGGGATTGACTTTCTTTTGCAGCCAGCCTCTAGTGGCCAGTTGATGAATTACAGTTTAAGTCACTTCAGTGTTGGATTCAAGTGTGAGACTTGAGGTTGCCGCTTGGATCTTCTAACCTGTGAGGAAGATCTGTGTGTCCAGGACTTTTCTGGTCTGCTCCTTCTCTAGTTGACAGAGTTTGTCGCTCAGGAGTGTGTGTGTCCCGTCGCAGTACACCTGGCTCTGGCAGAGGCAGCGGGCGTACAGGCCATCGGGCATCATCCAGAGCAGAACGCCTCCCTCCAGCGCTCCTCGCTCCGCCTGAGGGAGAGGAACCAGCTCGGGGCCGCCGGGGCTCCAGCTGTCAGGGGGAGGAGCCAGTCGACAGCCCTCGACACTCGTCACCGTGACGTCAGCGAACAGAGTCTCGCCGCTGAACACCGTCACCTGCAGACGCGGGTCTAGGAGACATTCAGAGACCAGCGAGAACATGTGACCAAACAATGGAAAACGGAGATCATTGCATTTGTAGGTTGTTGCTAGGCT
>CM070829.1:39519478-39604478 GCA_036326025.1 Chrosomus eos | reverse complement strand
ACTCACATGAGATCCACCAATAGCAAACCAGAACCAGTTAGGTTTAGATTTAAATACCAAAATAAAAAATTTAAAATAGTATTTTTGTACTTTTTTTATAACAATAAGCGTACAATTCTGTGACTTTTTTTAAGTTCACTTTTTAAAACTTTTTTCACTTTATAAAGAGACCAAACTGAAGTCTGTTGCTCTGTATTCAAGATTTATGACAGTTTAAGTTGGAAATTAAATGTTCAGGTCTATGCTCAAAAAGTGAATTAATTGATTGTAAGTACAGCGTAAATGTAATGTAGTACCATAAAATCCACTAAAAATGCAAATTACTAAATAAAAAAAACATTATCAAACTAAAATATAGTAGCCTAGTACATTTCCTTTCATAGAATTTTTAAAAAAAAAAATTATCGCTACGCGAAGAGCACCAGAGACCATGAATGTCATTGCATTATAAAATGTAAAACATCAAAACAAGTGGCATTTATTGGAATTTTTTTTTAAAAAAATGCAAAAACACACTTTATGATCAAAACCTTTGATAAAAAAGACATTTCACACATTTATTAGCATGCATGTTTTATTGCAAATACAATTATTGAAATTAATTCATTTTTAATGTACCTATAATATGCGTAACATCACCTTGAAGAGCGCCGCGTCCTCGTCTCGGTTATAGTCCTGCTTCCCCGCGTGTTTCCACGGGATCCTGAACGTGCTTCGCTCCCGGTCCTCCCACACCAACCCGGGATATTTCCCAGAATCCACCTGGTCAATCAGCCACTGACGCAGCTTCCCGTTCCCGGAAGTGCCCGACATCCTCAGTTGTGGATACGAGAATGTGGGAAAGTCAAGTAACGCTGTGTTATCTGGAGGATCTGCTTTCATAACTCGTGTACTTCAGTTTTGAGATGCAGTTATTTGCCTGTTTCTGGGTGGAGCATCACGATCTCCAGATGTGAAGCTCAGAGTCACGAAAGTTCAACAGCAATTTACTTTTACAGTACAAATATATAAACATTCTTAAATCAAGACGTGCTTACGTGAAAAGTACATGTATCAGAAATAGACAGAGTTTGCATGCGCTTAAAAATAAATCATCTTAATTCAAAGGGAATACAAGATTTACTTTTTCTGACACTATAGGCATATATTTGTTCTTGCTTTACAATTAAACTCTCATTTTTATGTATTTTTCTAAAAAACAAATAACAATTTCGCTTCTCCAGTAAATGCATCTTGATTTAAAAATGTTGATATAACGATATTTGCAATGCAAAACAATAGAAAAACACGGAGGAAATTTTCTGTTGTTGCTATTGTATATATTTTTTGCATTATTGAATATAATTAGCTTTATGTCACTATCAATCCAATATGCCTGAAAATATTAAGTCTCACTGAATGAAAAATGTATCAGAAATATGTGAGTTTGGATGTGCTTAAAATAAACGTGGTCACAAAAATAATAGGGAAAATGAGATTTAAGCTTAAACTAACTTCATTTTGATGCATTTTTCAGAAAACAAGATTAATTTTAAGTCCTTTTGCTGCTTAAATGCATCTTGATTTAAGAATGTTTCGATATTTGCACTGGAAAACAAGAGAAATATACTGAGAGAGACGTTACTAATAATTTAATCCTAATTCTTCTGCATTATTGATTATGAAGTAACTTTAATTAGCTTTATGTCACTATCATTGTGCAGGTTTTCCAGTCTATATTTGTTCCTTTGAAGGTATTTTATTAATATCACAGATGATTATTGCTCAGACGTGACGTGACAGTAGCAGTTTAAAGTCATAAATTCCCCTCCGTGTTAAATGACACAGCAGTTTTAGTGGTGATGTGCACCTGTGTGTGTGTGTGTGTGTGTGTGTTGTGTGTGTGTGTGTGTGTGTGTGTGTGTGTGTGTGTGTGTGTGTGTGTGTGTGTGTGTGTGTGTGTGTGTGTGTGTGTGTGTGTGTGTGTGTGTGTGCTCCTCATGTTATGACTGTCCTCTGGGACTACATTACTCAGCACACACTCAATAACACTGCGGTTTTCTGCTCCTTTTGGGCAGGAAGATTAAAGAATTCTTTAGAATCTTTCATGCAATGTTTATATCCAATATATCAGACATCATTAACACTCATTAACAAGCTGTTATATAATGCTGTTATGAATATACGGCTGTTAAATAACGCTGTTATGAATATACATCAGCTCTAAAGGTGTTCAGACACTTAAAAATGCCAGAATGACATTGCATTAAAAATGCATTGATGTTAAATATCATGTGGCACTAAAAAAGTGACGTTGCAACAGTTTGAAATGATGTAATAAATGATATATCGCATATTTATAAGTTTGACTCATTTCAATCAGCAGCGTGTACTTATAATTTTATTATTTTGTTGCTTGCGAATATAATTATAGTTATTATATGGGAATCCACTGAACAACAAGTTCTACAAGAAGCTCGATTCAACAAGAAATTCATATACTGCATATACAAGCATTATTCGTGGAAATATAATTACCAGCTTAGACTGTGTATTTTTAATTGAATTTCATTTAATATGTATTAAATTTATAATAAAATTTAATTTAATTTAACTTAGCTATATTATTTTTTATTTAATTTAACTTAATGTTATATTATTTTTTTTATTTAATTTAACTTAATATTATATTATTTTTTTATTTTATTTCATTTGAAATAAAAACGTTACGTTATTTTTTTTAATTATAAATAAAATTGTATTTAATGTTATTTTTTTGTTATGCTGTTATTATTTAATTTAATTTAATAATATTGTATTTAATTGTATGACGTTAAGTTATAAATTAATTTAATGTTATAATTTTTTTTTCTCATTTTATTTGATCTTATTTAATTTGATCTCATTCTATTATTTGATCTTATCTTATCTTATTTTATTCTCGACTCGAAATGCAAAGGTTTTCCCAGAAATCTGTAGTGTTTTGCGGTTATTGGCCGGATATTGGTCGTCTAGAAGCGAAGCACCTGTTAACTCGTCTTAACTCTTAACTCACAAAACTGTTTAGTCATGAATTAAAGTCATAAGTGAATCTCACGTCATGTTTCACCCGAAGTCTGTCTTCTTTTATGATTTGACCTTGAAATGTTTTCATAAGGTTCATCTACGAAACGCATCTTTTCACAGAAAAAAACTGAAGTATGATGTGAAATAATGGTGCAAAAATGTAAAAAATAACTTGAAATTTTAGAATGGTTTGTAAAATATTTGCATTTGTAAGTGTTTCCCCCCCAAAGAAACGTAAAAATAAACCGTTACTCATTCTAGGAGTCGATTGAGCTTCAAAATATCACAGTCAACTATTAATATGAGTGAGAGGAATACCTTACCATATTTAACAACGTTTATGTTTAACAATATTTACAGAATCAATTTCGTTTATTTCAACTATTAAGACTTTTCTCTGCTCCTGAGAAATCCTGTCTTGTTAAATCATAAACAAACATGTTTCATATGATGAGAAGTGATTTATTCACACACTTGAATACACACTTGAACACACTTGAACACACTACAATTGAACACACACTTGAACACACACTTGAACACACACTTGAACTAAACACACTTAACACACACTTGAACACTAACACACTTCTAAACACTTGACACACACTTGAACACACTTAACACACACTTGAAACACACACTTAAACACTTAACACACACTTAAACACACACTTAAACACACACTTAAACACACTTAAACACACACTTAACACACACTTAAACACACACTTAAACACACACTTAAACACACACTTAAACACACACTTAAACACACTTAAACACTTGAACACACACTTAACACACACTTAAACACACACTTAAACACTTGAACACACACTTGAACACACACTTGAACACACACTTAAACACTTGAACACACACTTGAACACACACTTGAAACACACACTTAAACACACACTTAACACACACTTGAACACACACTTGAAACACACACTTAAACACTTGAACACACACTTGAACACTTAACACTTGAACACACACTTGAAACACTTGAACACACACTTAACACTTGAACACACACTTGAACACACACTTAAACACTAACACACTTGAACACACACTTGAACACACACTTGAAACAACACACTTAAACACTTGAACACAACACACTTAAACACACTTGAACACACACTTAACACACACTTAAACACACTTAATTAAACACACACTTAAACAACACACTTAAACACACACTTAAACACACACTTAAACACACACTTAAACACACACTTAAACACACACTTAAACACACACTTAAACACACTTAAACACTTGAACACACACTTGAACACACTTGAACACACACTTAAACACTTGAACACACACTTGAACACACACTTAAACACACACTTAAACACACACTTAAACACACACTTAAACACACACTTAAACACACACTTAAACACACACTTAAACACACACTTAAACACACACTTAAACACACACTTAAACACTTGAACACACACTTGAACACACACTTAAATACACTTAAACACACTTAAACACACACATGAACACACACTTAAACACTTGAACACACACTTGAACATACACTTGAACACACACTTAAACACTTGAACACACACTTAAACACACACTTAAACACTTGAACACACACTTAAACACACACTTAAACACTTAAACACACACTTAAACACACACTTAAACACACACTTAAACACACACACTTAAACACTTAAACACACACTTAAACACACACTTAAACACTTGAACACACACTTGAACACACACTTAAATACACTTAAACACACTTAAACACACACATGAACACACACTTAAACACTTGAACACACACTTGAACACACACTTGAACACACACTTAAACACTTGAACACACACTTAAACACACACTTAAACACTTAAACACACACTTAAACACACACTTAAACACACACTTAAACACACACTTAAACACACACTTAAACACTTAAACACACACTTAAACACACACTTAAACACACACTTAAACACTTGACACACACACTTGAACACACACTTAAATACACTTAAACACACTTAAACACACACATGAACACACACTTGAACACACACTTGAACACACACTTGAACACACACTTGAACACACACAGACACACAATCGCACGCACACACACACACACACACACAGACAGACAGACACTCTCTCTCACACACGCACACAACACACACACACACACGCACACACCCATGAGAACGGCTTTGTTTCGATTGATGTTGAGACACTATATGAAACTGGCATGGTTGGCTAAAATGTGTATTTAAGAACATTTTTCTTTTTTCATTTCACATCTTCAGCACCGCAGGAAACTCAATCTTTACCAGCAGCCATACGACTGAAACCTCATGTTGCACCAACAATTTGATAAATATAATATAAATATCAGTTTAATTAATAAAATCTAAATTTTAATAAAAACAAATAAATGGGTTAATCCATTACTTTTAAACAGAGCCTAAAACAAGTTTTTTTTTTGCCACATCTGCCAATGTATATAAAACATTTTTAACCAGCCATGAAAACTGGATTAATCCTTATTAAAGTTACCAAAGTTATTAAAATAATTGAGTGATTGTTCTTTGTCTTTTGTTGTTTGATTAATATTAAAAACACAGACAGCAGCAGAAATATTAGGCTCCTGTCACTTTAAGAGCGAATGCACGGATCTAATATACTAATATAATATAAAATAATGTGATTATGTGTTTGTAATTTTCACATTCTACTGAAGATGAGCAATATGTTCTGATTTTGACTCTGACAGCACTTGCTCCATCAACTCTTTTTGAAAGCAAAGTAAAAAACCTGTCTTTCATTCTGACTTTCTCTCTCTCTCACACACACACACACACACACACACACACACACACACACAACACACACACACACACACACACACACACACACACATCTATGCACAACTCCTGTTAGAAAGTTACAAAACATGAGAAAGAGATTCACTGTCTTGTGAGATTTCTCGCACTTTCCTTTTCTGAAAACAGGGAAAGTTCATTTTCACTTGCGGGATCTATAATGAAACACTCTCCACTTTCTTCGAGCACGAGTTTAGCTTCACATGATCATCAGTTTCACAGCGTTTGTTTTCAGAAAGAAAATACCTCAGATGATGACTGTAAAGGTTAAGATGCTTTGTTTTGATGTTCTTGAGCAGAACGAGCACAATAAAGAAATGTGATTTGTAGAAATGTGTTTTTTTTTCACTGCATGTTTTCTGTGCTTCTGATCACTTAAGTAACAGCACTAGTAGCCTAACTATAGGTCAGAAAGAGGAGAAATATTAGGATGGACGATCAAAATCTAGAGCAGTTATTTATTTCTTCATGTTCATCATCGGTTATGAGATTATGTGAGCATTTATAGGCTAGCCTATAATTAACTTTAACCTAATACCCGTTCACATTAAGCACGATAAAGATAACCATGATAACTATATTAGCGCGTCCACACCACGAAGAACTGATAACGCTCAGTTTATTATATTCACGCTTTTTGTCGTCTGTCGCTTTAAATGCTCGAGCTCGTTAAAGCAGGATGGATTCTGATTGGCTGTCATTGCTCATCAGTTGAAAAGATAAATAATTCTGAAAGTGATTTTATATCGTTCCTCTGTGTGGCTGTGCCGTTATCTATACTAGTCGTGGTCTTTTACATTTAAAACGATTTTTAAAACCATAGTTAATTCCCGTTCACACCAAGGATGTTAATTATAAAGATAACGATAAATATTTCGTTCGAAAAACGTTCTCAATACCACAGCTATAACAGTGACGGCACATAGAAACGATATCGTTGGAATCACAAAAGATTCGTAAAAAACGTTGACAGCCAATCAGAATCCATCCTGCTTTAAAGAGCTCGAACATTTAAAGTGAGACACACACGCTCTTATAATAAACAGACCGATATTGTCTGCTGGTGTGAACGCTAAAATAGTTATCTTTATCCTTATAATTATCCTCTTTGTTGTGAACGGGCCTTTATACTGGGTAAAACAAGCTTTTTAATCGATTTCTACTTGAACAAGTGCACATGTGCACTTAAAGAGACAGTTCACCCAAATAATTTACTCACCTTCAAGTTGTTCCAAACCTGTAGGCCTATGAATTTCTTTCTTGTGCTGAACACAAATGATATTTTGAAAAAAAGAGGAGTAACCAAACAGTTCATGGACTCCATTGACTTCTATAGTATTTTTCCCCGTACTAAGTCAATGGGGCCCATCAACTGAGTAAATTAAGACAGAATTTTAATTTTTGGGTGAACTAGCCCTTTAACCAGGTGAACTCTCGCTAGTGCACCATCAGACCTGCGTTACAAACCGAGCAATTGCAATGTCAACAGGTCGTGATGCTAAATGTGATAATTTCTGCCCGGCAACAGAGCCCTTTGCCCCCCTCTGTCCATAATCCAGCAACAGCTGCTGCCATATTCTTTCACACAAGCCAAAAAAACACACACAGGCTTTTCTCATTTGAACTGAAAGAAAAACCGGAAAACCAGAGTTGCTAAAAGAGTTCAACACCTTGTCCCAAAAGCAAGAAACAGTAAATGTCCTAATCAAATATGGTGTGTTAGAGGAAGCCAAGGCCTGTTTACCCAGGACAGATGTTCTCGGGGCTGACTTTAGGGGCTGGCCTTGAATTAGGCCTTTAGAGACAGATTAAACACAATAAAACCAAACCACATTAATATCAGACTTGCATTGGATGTCCAACGGGGTTTAAACTCAACATCAGGTGCTGAAAAAAATAATTTGTAGAATTTACTTGATAAAATCCTCAAAACAATTTTAACACATTTTAAGTAAATTTTACTGCTCTGTACAACTTACCAGTTATCATCAGGTAAAATATACTTACTATTGAAGTTAACATTCATGAAGTAATTAAGTAAACATTACTTACATATATTTAATTCACTTAATTTCACATCTAGATATCGTTTACATGATTGAAATAGTGCAGCACACAATGACGGTAACATTCGATTATTGTTTTTGAGTATGAATGTGTCATTTTGAGTAGAAAATGAATCCAGATGTCATAAAATGTCAAGTTACTAAACCTAATAACAAAAGCAATGATAAACGTGTAAATACAGCTGGAAAACAGTGACAAAAATCAGCCTTATTAATTATTCATGCCCCAGTGCATGATGGGAACACCAGTATTAGAAAAGTTGAGTAGGTTTTACTTAATTTTATATCGTTTATATTTACGCTTTAATTGAATCGAGTACTAATATAGAATTTACTTTGTTTTTTTTTTAAATCTTATCTGAACTAACTTTTTAGGGCCCAAGCCCAAAGGGCGAAGGCCCTATTGTTTTCCTAAGGATTATTTATATTATTATTATTATTATTATTATTATTTTTTTACTACCTTTTGGACACTTTTGGAGGCCTTAACATGCTCAAAAACTCCTGACACTTTGCACACATGTCAGAACCCGCGGCCATCAGGGCCGGGCTGAAGATGGTACCCGGGCGTGGCAGGGGGGCTCGACAGCGCCCCCTGGAACGGGGTCCGAAAACATGGTCCATAAATCAAACACGCTTGCATGTAATAATATGAAACTCGGTACACATGTAGATCTCATCGTTTCATATATACTTCACACTCTTACTTTTTACCCCAGCCCAACAGGAAGTGGGCTATTTAGGGTTGTTGGTAAAACACACGCAAAGGAATTTGAAGTACTCCTCCTAGAGAATTCAAACACACGGCACGAAACTCGGTCAGCGTGAAGTCAAGACATTGAGGATGAAAGTTTGCGAGGGGATTTTTGATATCTCGAACGGTTTGGCTGTGGCGAGGAAACGAAATTATGGCGAGAAACGTGAAACAGGAAGTGTGTCATAACTTCAGCATACATTAACTGATCTTGATGAAACTTCAGCAGTGTGTTCGTTCTAAGAGCCCGATCATATGGATGTGACTATTGTGAGTCAAAGTTATAGCGCCACCAACTGGCAGCAGGAAGTGTGTCACTTTCAAAATGCTTTGAAATCACCCTCTTATTTTTACCCGATTTGCTTCAAACTTCATTTGTATAATGTAAATACACGGCAGATGAAGACCTGTGAATGGATTCTTGATATCTTTGAAACTGTTGCTGTGGCAATCCATCAAACTTTAATATTCTTTTTGGATGCTTTTGAGACTCTTAGCATGCCTGAAATTGCTTAAAATTGCATGAAACTCGACAGACAGATCACATTTATTAGCCAGGTGACATGTGCATAGTTTCAGAAACGGGCGTGGTGCAGGGACTCAGTAGCGCCACCTTTTGACAAAAGTGGGGGGGTTAGTTTCATCTAGAGTTACAAAAATCTGTATTTATATAGTTCTCCTCCAGCCAGACAACTTTCTAATTTACAGTCATTAGTAACAACCAAGAGGAAGTCAGATATTTTGGTTTGAATATGGTCATTTCTCTCTGAGCCTACGTCTCTGTGCCTGCTGTCTGTGTGTGTGTGTGTGTGTGTGTGTGTGTGTGTCTATGAGTGTGGGGAGGGGGAGGGGGAGTGGGGCTAGATTAACCATTTCACTGCTGTGTGGTTTGGCCTTCATTAAAAAAGAAAATAAATGTCTTAAGCCTTGTATTTTTTAAATACGTTTTTTTAATAAAGGCATATAACAGACATGCTGCATTTAATTTTTTTTAATAAAACATTGTTTTTTATGTTTTTCAAGCCATTTGATTTATGAGGACTTTTGAAATGTCCTCATAAACCACCCATAAGTTGTAATACCAGTGTAATACACGTCATTATACAAATTTGTGTCCTCATAAATCACATAAACCAACCCACACAAACCAACCCACACAAACCAACCCACACACACACACACACACACACACACACACACACACACACACACACACACACACACACACACACACACACACACACACACCACACACACACACACACACACACACACACACACACACACCAAATTGACGGTGGGTGGCAATGGTATATTTAAAAGTGCATAATTGTAATATCTGCAAGGCACCCCTAGTCCAATCTTATTAAATGTATGCTTCATCTTTCATTTTAATTTGTAAATTTGATCAATAAATTAAATTATTTAGAATAATAAGATACTATATGGCTGTTACCCTAGGTAGGGCTGATCAAATTACATCATTTACATTGAAAAATAACAATGCATTAAATGATGTTATGAGATTGTTTTAAATATGAGTCAATTAAAAATCGTTGGAAAGAATGATACTTTTAAACATAACACTGAACCGTCACTAGGTGTCGCCAGGCTACCGTCTTAATGAGCAAGTCATTGATTCATTCGTTCAAACGATTCGTTCGAACGACTGAGTCATTCATGAATGAGACAGGTATGGATTGGTCATTGAATCTAGGGTTTGCGATGTCTACCAATTTGGCATCAGACGATGTGTACAGTGAAACATCGCGATGGACGATGATATCGGAGGAGGGTCGGGGCTAACGTTTTAATTTTTCACTTAAGCAATAAGCCCCGCAAAGCTGTGTTTTACAGTGGATTTAGAACAGCTAAGGGGCGTAGGCACAACGCGGAGATATTTTCCTCTACATCTCATCAGCCATTTTGATTTCGGCACGCTCTGAGTCTGCAGCAGCTGACCACTAGGAGCGAATGTACATGATGTACAATGTACACGTGACAGAGCAGCCAGATCCAGACTGTGCTTTCGCGCTGTGGCTGGCGCTGAGCCAGAGACAGACGCGTTCAGTGCTTGTCATATTATATCACAACTATTCAGTGTTTTTAACCACATACTGTTTATTTTAGGTTTCAGACATTTAAATGCATATAAACTTATAGCAAAACAATACATTTATAGTTTGTAAAATACACAATGGTGTCTATGGAAGCAGCCATAACAACCCATTCAAATATATTTGCCGACGGATTTTATTCATATCAGACACACAGTGTAAGTAACTATAAAGTTAACTCTATTCTTCTCCCAGTTCACCGGCCATGTATTTCGGGAGAAACTGTTTTTTAAACGACAAAACAAACTCACTTACACACATTTGAGAATCAGAATAGAAGATAGTTAATGACATGGTAACCAGGTTTGTTAATATTTATAAATAAAAGCTCTAACGTTACATGTCTATTTTGGCTGTGGTGAATCACGTGCCAAGCATGACGCGTCACCATGGAAACATGGGGGGGGGGGGGGGGTCGCGATGCTGGCTTAACATCGTGATGTCTGTCAGCCATCACGATGGACGATGATATCGTCAATCTTTGAGTAAACCAATTTGTCCAAAATGCTGAATCATTCAGTAATGAGAAAACATGTTGCTGTGAGATGCGCAATGGTTCTGCTGTGATCTTTGTTTAACTATTTTCGTTTTTTTTTGCTGAAACAGAAAAACCGTCAATATTGCATCTAAAATGTAAGTGACTTGACGTGTGTGTGTGTGTGTGTGTGTGTGTGTGTGTGTGTGTGTGTGTGTGTGTGTGTGTGTGTGTGTGTGTGTGTGTGTGTGTGTGTGTGTGTGTGTGTGTGTGTGTGTGTGTGTGTTACAGTGAAAAGAGTTTAACCCTTTAAGGCAGTGGATCTCAATCCTGGTCCTAGGGAGCCACTGCTCTGCATAGTTTGTATGTCTCCCTCATTTAACACACCTGATTCAGATCATCAGCTCGTTAGGAAAGAGCTTTATTAACTGAAGTGGGTGTGTCAGATAAAGGAGACATATAAAATGTGCAGAGCAGTGGCACCCATAGGACCAAGATTGAGAACCACTGCTTTAAGGCCTTGTCATTTTTGGATATATCTTCTTTTTTTTATGTGCATACAACCCATATATTTTAAATGTATTGTTTGCTTTAAATTAAATTAAGATTGTATGTTTGGTAATTGAACCTAAATAAATTTAAAATTAATGTGCTATATTTCAGATCAATATAATTGTTTTCTTTCATTTTAATCAACACTAACTTTATTCTCTATCTGTATTATAAATAACTTATTTCTGCATAAATTAAAAAATCCCCAATAATCCAGACCAACCAGAGCGCACTAATTCTACAACATCATCAGTGCTGAAGCGGAACTACCAGAGCCGTTCGGCAGATAGCGAGCAGATATATTGTGTCACGTCGTGCACAATAACCCTAAAGGCACCAGGCTGGCGGTGACACTGGCTTTATATATATATATATATATATATATATATATATATATATATATATATATATATAATATATATATATATATATATATATAGCTGCGAGCAGCGATGAAGGGCCAAAGCCGACGGTAGCGCCACCCTGGTGCACCAGGGTTGCGGTGCCACCGGCTTGGGCCCGTAATCGCTGCTCGCAGCTATATTTTCATGTAGAAATTACATTTGTTTTTTGTTTTTTGTAGCGTTTACTTCACCACAGAATCATTTGTTTCTGCAAACTGTTTCATGCATTCTCAAAGAACAAGAGAAAGCTAACTAAAACTAAATGCATAAATTTCATTACTTGAAATACATTTATAAAACCCACTTCCCACCCCCAAATGATTATTTGCATAGGAGTTATTATTAAACTATAAGTTAGTTTTATGAAGTGCAAACAGAACCTCATGAAAATCTGGGCTAACACTTTACAATAAGGACCATTATCATAGCTAAGAATGAACAATACTTCTTCAGCATTTATTAATCGTAGTTAATATTAATTTCAACATTTACTATGTTATTAAAATCAAAGGTTGTATTAGTTAACATTAGTTAATGCATAACATGAACAAACATTAAACAGCTGTATTTTTATTAACTAACATTAACAAAGATTAATAAATTATGTAACAAATGTATTGCTCATTGTTAGTAAATACATTAATGTTAAATAATGAACCTTATTGTAACTAAATCTGGGATATGACAGGAAATAATTATTCTCTATGAGTTCATGTTTTCATGCTATAGCTTGTAATAGCTAAATGAATGTTGGATTACACTGGAACTGAATGCAGAAACAGAGTGTGTGTGTGTGTGTGTGTGTGTGTGTGTGTGTGTGTGTGTGTGTGTGTGTGTGTGTGTGTGTGTGTGTGTGTGTGTGTGTGTGTGTGTGTGTGTGTGTGTGTGTGTGTGTGTGTGACGTGCAGCTCTTATCAATGTTGTCGTGCTCTTACACTCATGCATTGAAGATCTGATGAAGGACCTGCGCTTGTCAAGACTATGCGCCTCTAGTAGTAGTAGAGACTATGCGCCTGTGACACTCACCGAGTGGTTAGTGGTGTTGGTTGATGTTCCAAAACAAGTAGCGTAGCGAAATACAGTTTCTGTCGTGTTTTATTTGGCATTTTGTAAAATCTCATTGATGTCTGTTGGAGGACTCAGTGCTCGTTGATATTACTGCGCTACCGGAGTGTGCTAACGCTTCAGACTCAAATATCCAGCGGAAGTTTATACGTGGTTGTGAGGTATCTGAAAAAATAGTTCCACTATAGCAAATAACACGGATTGAAATCATACATTGCGCCGATATATTTGTTTTTAATCATCAACGAACACCACTAACCACTCGGTGAGTGTCACAGTTTTGAAAACGAACGTTGGGTTGTTTTAAGCACATGTTTGTGCATGCCCATAGACAGCCACTCTGAAGCGCTCAGAGGCGATTCTAAAAGAGTCAAAAAGTCGAGACAGGACCCATCGTCAACATTTCTGTGTCCACCACTCTAGTTCATCCAAAACACACTAGAACATAGACTCAAAGTGATAAATACCGGAATTATCCTTTAAGCAGCTTCAAACCTCACCAACATACAATTTTTTTTAATACATCACAAACCCCAAGCATTTAATACATCTAAAGCTATACTATTAAAGTTCACTGTACCTTTATCTTTGTTTCAGATAAGTATTTACACTCATAACTGCATTTGAAACAAAATATCTAGAAGCTTTAACAGTCCTCTGGGGCTCTTCTATATCGCTTACCTGAGGGAAGCAGTTCACATTCGGAAAACAAGATGTGAGATGTATCATAGTCAAATACTTCCTATATATGTGCACATATATATTCAAACGCACATACCTGTAGACTAAACATATAGCCTAATATGCAAGTGCACGCCGTCAGCATTTTAAAAGATTCACGTTTTTGAAGTTTACACGGAGATGATAACGTTTTTCAATTTTTTTTAAAACTTGCGTCTTGAAACCTGTTTCAAAGTTTGTGTTCTCAAGCCGCTAAACACATCTGTCGTGCAAATGAACAGCCAAAGCATTAAAAGTTTCTGTTTTCAGTTAAAACGGTCGGCCATTAACTAATGATCTTTGCAACAGAAGTGAATCATTCTAAAACTATCTTTAGCTGGACAAGCTTTATTCTAGAGCTGCTGTAAAGCCCAAACAATCTCTGTCACTTTAATTTCCTAAAGCTGCTTTGAAACGATCTATCTAGGCTAGGCTATAGTTAAAATCGCTATAAATGCAGGCGACTTGACATTGCTGACGGTTGTACACATTCGAGATTGCGAGAATGTTAGAAAATCCCCTTCAATTCCCCCTGCTCAGTGTGCTGAACACATGCACTCATACACACAGATGTAAACATTCCTCTGTCCTGTCCTTCATGATCAATCTCAGGGGGCGCTGAGGGACCAGAGACTCGAGGAGGGACACCCCCGCTCATCCCAGCACCTGTGGACCGAGCACAACGCGTGTGTGTGAGCACAAACACACACAGAGACTCGAGCACAAACACACACAGAGAGTCGAGCACAAACACACACAGAGTCGCGCAGATGATTGTTAGTGAAACCAGTGCAGACCAGCGTGACGCTGCGGGCTTGAGCCACTGGGAAGTGAAACACTCTTATCGACTTTTCCAGCATGCTTTCACATGCGTGCATCAGAAACATTCATTTAGCTCCAAATATACTGCGCAACAAAAATTGGTAACACTTTACAATAAGGTTCAGTTAACATTAACTAACATGAACGAGCAATAGCCTACATTCGTTTCTGTATTTGTTAATCTTTGTTAACGGTAGTTAATAAAAAAATACAGCTGTTTATTGTTTGTTCACAGTGCATTAACTAATGTTAACAAGATTTTTAATAATTAAGTAAATGTTGAAATTAACATTAACAAATATTAATAAAAGTTGTATAAGTGCAGTTCATTATTAGTGCATGCTACCCAATGTTAACTACCTTAATGTAAAGTGTTACCCACATTTTTTTTCTTCCAATAGTATATAAAGTTAATGATTCATACTAGTGTTGTAATAACAATAATACACTAAAATCCAGTTTAGATAAAATACTGTCTGTGATGTTTATATACATACAACACAAATACAACACACTTTTTTTTAAATGGCATACATCAGTCATTTCACAATTTATTGCACTATATCTACACAAGACATTACACATACCCTATACATTAAGCATCTACCCTCACACCCACGCACACCAATAATGACTTATTGTTCAATAATTTAATTGATGATAGTATTCAACTTACAGGTTGATATAGTGTATATCTCCTGCCCAAGGGCATCAGCTCATACTTCTTATGAAGAATATGGCTTGGATCACCAATAATTTTAAGGCTCTGCTTCTTTACAGACATCTTAAAAATTTCCTTAAGAGAAGATAGGAGCAATTATTTTTCCAGCTCTTCTAACAACATTTTGAAGTTGTGACCTAATTTTGATGGACAAGTTCCCAAACCATTTTGTGAAACTATAACATATAATAGATTCAATACAGTAATTAAAATTATTCGACCCCCATTGCAAATCAGGTTTATTTGCAACATTTAAACTTTCGGCTGTTTGCAATGAACAAATCAAACAAAAGTAATTAAGCCCAACACAACAAATGTTTCAAGTGGTTTCAAACTGAAAATGCAACTTTTAATTATTTAAAATTATTCAACCCCCTAAACAGAATCCCTCACAACAGCACAAATCTGCAAAACAGGTGTTGTCTCATTAATCAAGGGCTTCATTAGTTGCTCCAGGTGTGCATGAGCTAGAACACATGAAATATCTGAACTAGCTTTAGGTTTGTTGAGAAATATGGCCAAGTCAAAAGAATAGTCCAAAAAGTGAAATAGAAGATTTCATCGCCCTTCACAAACAATGAACAGGATTTAAAAAGATAGCCAAGGCACTAAATGTTCCTCGAGACACCGTTATAGTTCGCAAGTTCAAAATTAAAGGAATAGTAGTTACACTACCTGGATGGGGCAGAAAAAGGAAGCTATCAACGGATCAGAAAACCCTGGAGTGACTGTAGAAGACCTTCAGCAAGACTTGGCCAAAGGGACTGAGGTTTTAGTAAGGCTCGTACTAAACGCATGCCAGAACTCCAGGACTACACCACTACTGACCCAAAAGCACAAGAAAAGTGCTCAAAATCATATAAATAAGCCACAGAAGTTTTGGGATTCTGTTCAGTGGATATTTCCGTCCCTCTGGATCAGCGGTATATCTAGAGGAAGAAGAATGAAGGATAAGCTGTGAAGAACTCTGTCTACAGTTCAGCATGGCGGATCAGTGATGCTCTGCGGCTGATTTATATCCTCTGGAAACCTGCAGCGTGAGGAAGGAGAGATCCAGAGTCCTGCAACGGGTCGGGTACCCGCATAAAAGTGTCTAAAACGGGTGGATTGTAATCATTCCTAAAATTCACGGGCGGGGATGCGGGCGGATAATGAACTCCTTGCGGGCGGGTAGCAGCGGATGAAAAATATATGCAATATTTGTGTCTAAATTGCCATTACACATACGCAACAACGTTATGACCTTTGGACCCATCACGTCACAACTGCGTCAGTGCGACTTTCGTTTATGCTTGCGTTGCATGAGTAGCCATAGGGAGTAGCTATTGATGATTTAAAAGTAAAGTTGGCAAGTGGAGTACGGTATATAAAAGTGTTAAGAACGAGCATACAAAAACATTTCCCAACCTGATTGCACGGAATGTTTTCTCCATCCCAGCATCGAGCGCTGCGAGTGAGAGAGAGACTTTTCCAGCTGGATTTGTAATTCAAGAACGGAGAACGCAACTTAAACCATGTGGACGATATCCTTTTCCTGCACAGTATAACTTAAGGCAAAGTAAATACATAGGATACTGTTTGTGAGCGACAGGCTCAGATAGGTTGTATTTTTTTCTTGTTCTTTTTTTCTTTTCATTAATAGCCAGATGTTTGCGTTATCAGGTTTCATAGCCTATTTAGGTGCCGATGTAGGCTACTTGAATGGCGCAAAACAAAGCACACTTTAGCCTGTTTCATGAGGCTATTGTGATGTTGAGAGAGGTGCGAGATAAAAAAAATAAAGGACTTTAATTGGAATGATTTTAGCGTGTGTGATTTATCACGGGTCGGGTAACGGGCCAAATATTAACGGGTCTGGGCGGGTGCGGATTTAATTTTGATATTATCACGGGTGACGGGTCGGATCTGGTGCTGAACTTTGCGGGTACGGGCGGGCGCGGGTCTCCAAAAATGGACCCGTGCAGGACTCTGGGAGAGATCATTCACTGCATCAGGAGATCCTTAGAGAAAACATCATACCGTCAGTGAGGAAGCTGAAGCTTGGGCGTTATTGGACCTTCACACAGGACAGATTCTTAAATGTGTAACCCTACACTCTAGAGCTTGCTAGTATAGACTATTGGTTGAGTTTCGATTATTTTTTGTGACGTGCACGGAAAGGAAACCGAGACGGCAGAAAGTGGCATCCTGCTTGTTTTCTTTATTTTACAAAAGCACAATGTTTTGTTTTTATTGTGAGTGTGCACAAATAAAAAATAGACCATTTTCTAATTTTGAATGACGTCTTACTCTTATCTGTATGACCATAAATAACAGAGTTTTTTAAGTTGCTTCCACTGTTATAATAATAGGGGTCATCCTGATGTGCCAATCCCCGTAGCTAAGCAGAAAATGACTACAGGAGTGCAAAAACTAATCTCTGCACAAGTCTTATTTTTAATATTTTATTTTCTAACACAAGAGATGCTTTTCAGTTTTGTAGCTGATTGTGATCAAATGCATTTTTTAAAAAAAATTTTTTATCAGACCTACAAAAAAAAGCTATGCAAGAGTGCATTCTGTTTAGAGCTTTATACACTAAAAAGGAGGCTGCACTGTAGGCTACTAACTACCTCAGGGGGAACTAAATGCAGCTAGGTGCAACAAACTAGTGTCTGTTCAAAATAAATGTGAAAGAAACCCTCTCCCGTGTGTTCGTTGCATAGGTTCGTTGTCCATTTGTGTAGAATCTGCTGAAGGTGAAATCAAAGATTTGTTGTTTATCATGATGAACACATTCGCAGTTTCGCTTGTTCCTGGTTTAAACTTCAGGACAGGTGTTAATGTGTTTCTGCTCTTATGGCGACACTCGTTTACAGACAAACTGGACTCTTAATGTCCAGCGTCTTCAGAAGAGCTGCAATACAGAGACGCTTCTACGGGTAAATCCGCAGCTCGTGCGTTTATATGCGCGCGCGTGACCAGTTCTTATTCACGATACTCTGAATCTCTTCTCATCTTTTGTACAGTTACAGTAAGTCTGTCTCCGGTAAGATGTCCGTGAATGGAGTGAATCTGCACTATCATCGCGCTGGAGACGGAAAACACGCGGTTCTGCTGCTGCCTGGAGCTTTAGGTCTGCATTACAGTATATAAACAACAGTCTAACAACATTACAGTATACAAACAACAGTCTAACAGCATTACAGTATATAAACAACAGTGTGACAGCATTACAGTATAAACAACAGTCTAACAGCATTACAGTATATAAACAACAGTCTAACAGCATTACAGTATATAAACAACAGTCTAACAGCATTACAGTATATAAACAACAGCATTACAGTGTAAACAACAGTCTAACAACATTACAGTATACAAACAACAGTCTAACAGCATTACAGTATATAAACAACAGTGTGACAGCATTACAGTATATAAACAACAGTCTAACAGCATTACAGTATATAAACAACAGTCTAACAGCATTACAGTATATAAACAACAGTCTAACAGCATTACAGTATATAAACAACAGCATTACAGTATATAAATAACAGTCTAACAGCATTACAGTATACAAACAACAGTCTAACAGCATTACAGTATATAAACAACAGTCTAACAGCATTACAGTATATAAACAACAGTCTAACAGCATTACAGTATATAAACAACAGTCTAACAGCATTACAGTATATAAACAACAGTCTAACAGTATTACAGTATATAAACAACAGCATTACAGTATATAAATAACAGTCTAACAGCATTACAGTATATAAACAACAGTCTAACAGCATTACAGTATATAAACAACAGTGTGACAGCATTACAGTATATAAACAAGTCTAACAGCATTACAGTATATAAACAACAGTCGAACAGCATTACAGTATATAAACAACAGTCTAACAGCATTACAGTATATAAACAACAGTGTGACAGCATTACAGTATATAAACAACAGTCTAACAGCATTACAGTATATAAACAACAGTGTGACAGCATTACAGTATATAAACAACAGTCTAACAGCATTACAGTATATAAACAACAGTCTAACAGCATTACAGTATATAAACAACAGTGTGACAGCATTACAGTATATAAACAACAGTCTAACAGCATTACAGTATATAAACAACAGCATTACAGTATATAAACAACAGTGTGACAGCATTACAGTATATAAACAAGTCTAACAGCATTACAGTATATAAACAACAGTCGAACAGCATTACAGTATATAAACAACAGTCTAACAGCATTACAGTATATAAACAACAGTGTGACAGCATTACAGTATATAAACAACAGTCTAACAGCATTACAGTATATAAACAACAGTCTAACAGCATTACAGTATATAAACAACAGTGTGACAGCATTACAGTATATAAACAACAGTCTAACAGCATTACAGTATATAAACAACAGTGTGACAGCATTACAGTATATAAACAACAGTCTAACAGCATTACAGTATATAAACAACAGCATTACAGTATATAAATAACAGTCTAACAGCATTACAGTATACAAACAACAGTCTAACAGCATTACAGTATATAAACAACAGCATTACAGTATATAAATAACAGTCTAACAGCATTACAGTATACAAACAACAGTCTAACAGCATTACAGTATATAAACAACAGTCTAACAGCATTACAGTATATAAACAACAGTCTAACAGCATTACAGTATATAAACAACAGTCTAACAGCATTACAGTATATAAACAACAGCATTACAGTATATAAACAACAGTCTAACAGCATTACAGTACAGTATATAAACAACAGTCTAACAACATTACAGTATATAAACAACAGTCTAACATTACAGTATACAAACAGCAGTCTAACAGCATTACATATAAACAACAGTCTAACAGCATTACAGTATATAAACAACAGCATTATAGTATATAAACAACAGTCTAACACACGTGTATTACAGTATATAAACAACAGTCTAACACACGTGTATTACAGTATACAAACAACAGTGTGACAGCGTTACAGTTTATAAATAACAGCGTTACAGTATATAAATAACAGCATTACAGTATATAAACAACAGTCTAAGTCTGACACATGTGACTGCTTTCATGTCTCTCATGATCCAATGAAATGAACCTTCAATTCCTGCACAAAAGCTAGAGAAGATAATCAAGAGCTCAATGCACCTGTTCTTTTAATTATAGTAAAGTGTGTCCCAGTGTTATTTATATACTATTGTAGTAGTATATGTTAATATTTTTAGCTTTTATTTATTATATTTTCCATTTTAATAATAATAATAATTTGTTATTTATTTATTTATTGGTATAGCGCTTTTCTAGGCTGTTTTGCTCTTTTAATATTTCCATTAATCCTAGTAACTTTAGGCAACATTTTTACTTTCCATGTAATTTTTTCTAAGTTTTAATCTAATATTAACAGCCTATTTTATTGTATTAAAGTATACTGAGACAAAAAAAATATGTCGAAATTATGACATAAAAAGCCACATTTATGAGATAGTTTAAATGATCACATACTAAATCATAATTATAATATTTATATAATTTTCTTTTTCTTTTTTATCTTATAGTTTTGAATTAGAATGTAATCATTTTTACTGTTTCACGATTTTGGCTTTTTAATTTTGTCATAAATTAAAAATATTTTTATCCTGACTTCATAAGTGTCATAAGTATTACTTTTTATTTCCTAATTTCGACCTTTTGTCATGATTATAACATTATATTATAATTTCCATTTCATTTTAGTGTATAGCGAGTGTTCTCTTTCATAGGTTCTCTCAACGCTGCGGAAAGCGCAGTGGGATATTCTCTGAATGTGCCGATTGTCTGAAGCCTTATAGAATCACGCCAATTCATTGGCTGATGGCGTCCGCGCAGATTTCTCTGCCTTCAGAACGAAGCGGTCACGTTTGCCCTTCGCTCGTGATTTTTCTGAGCTACATTTAGGATTATTCTCGGCGCTTCTGCGACTGTTCAAGCGGAACTCTGTTTCTCCTTACGGTGAAGCTGCCATGGATTACAGACGCTGTACTCCGCCATGTGCTCGTTACATCGCTAACGACGACCCACACAGTAAGTGCGTTAAATGTTTGGGTTTTTCACATGCGCGTGAGGCAGTTATAGGATCGTCTAAATGCAAATTCTGTGAAAATTTGTTGCTCAAAACCCTCAAATTGCGGCTCGCGGTCTTTGAGAGGGAATCATTCGTCTCCCCCTGTCGCGCTCCCGAGGCCTCTCGAGGATCCGCGACCTGGGGTTCGGATGTAGAGCTTGAGGATGCGGAGTTCGAGCAGACGAGCCCCGCTCTTTCTCTCCCTCCCTCCCCTCGGCACGCGCGAGACATGCCAGTCGAATTTTCACACGATTATTTGCGCCCCAGCCCGGGAGCACGCGACGCGGTTTCTTTCGGGCTGGAGGATATACTTTTTACCGAGGCTTCCGACTCCGAGGATTTCGGGCCTACTCTCGCCGACGAGGTTATTCCGCCGAGCGGCCAGGAAGCGCGGCCTACTGCGGCCTACGCGGAGCTCGTTGACGTGCTTTCGCACGCTACGGAGAAGCTCACTATTGATTGGCCCGACGAGCCACGTGAGTCTCAGTCGTCGAAACTCGACGAAAGGCTTCTCAGTGGCCCTAATTCTAGGCCTCAACGGAGGAAGCTGCCATTTTCAGTGATCTGCATCATGAGATCTCCAGATCCTGGAAGCAGCCTTTCTCTTCGCGCCTCACTAATGCGGCTGCTGCTGATTTCACCAACCTGGTAGGTTCTGTGGAACAGGGCTATTCCGCCATTCCGGCGATTGAGGAAACTTTAGCCGACCATCTTGCTCCGTCGTCTGCGCCGTCCTGGAAGTCGCGCCCCCTTCTCCCTTCTAAAGCATGTAGGACTACTTCCTCTCTGATTGGGAAATCCTACATGGCGGCTGGGCAGGCAGGCATGACCCTGCACACTATGGCCATTCTTCAGGCCTACCAGACGGACGTCCTGAAGGAAATGGACGAGGGTGACGGTGTGACCCCTGAAGCGGTCAAGGAGCTTCGTAAGGCTACGGATTTAGCCTTAAGAGCCACCAAGCATACCGCACGTGCTTTAGGTCGCTCTATGGCTGGTTCTGTTGCGGTGGAGCGCCACTTGTGGCTTAATCTCACGGAGATCCGTGATAAAGAGAAGGTTTTCCTCTTGGACGCCCCCATTTCTCAAACAGGGTTGTTTGGTGAGGCGGTCAACACAGTGGTTGAGAAATTCCGCTCCTCCAAATCCCAATCGGCCGCGTTCAGACAGTTCATGCCCAGGAGGGCTAGGGAACCTTCTGCTCCCCCCCCGGTGCGACCCAGAGAACGTCCCTCTCATAGACCGGAGTTCTCTTCCAGAAGAAGCGAACCAGGGCATCCCCCACCTGCCACGGTTTGGGGAGCCCGCGGTCGCCCGCTTCCCCGTCAACGGCCTCACAAGCGCCTCCAGTTGAAGCGGTCCGACAAACCGACTGCTCCGGCGGTGCAGAGCCGTTCCTGACCCTCCGGTCAGAAAAAGGAGAGCTCCTCTGGTTCCTCAGGGTTGGGTCAGACCGCGCAAGCGTTTCTGCCCACCTCCCAGCTCTCCTTTCCTTGCCCTGTCACCTTCGCCACTCAGAGTGTCTCGAAGTGCAGGCCATATTTCACCTTCTCTACTCAGTCTGGTGCGGGAGGAAGGAGACGCTTTCGGCTTTCTCCCCTCACCCCCCACGCTCTCTATAACTACCGGCCGCATCCTCGGAGGCACTTTCCGTTTTCCTCCGAAGCAGGCGGACCTGATCACCATGACCCCAATCTCGATGCCTCCCATCACGTGCCAGGACGCCGATGGCCCTCCTGCACAGTCAACCTCTTTACCCCAGGAGCGTCAACACGGCACCCTTACTCAGGTATGTCGTCTGCATTACAACATCCCTCCTCCTCTGTCACATTTCCTTCCAGAGTGGGAACGCTTACCAGGGGTATCGTCCTGGGTTCTTCGCACAATTCGGTTCGGCTACACTCTTCAGTTTTGCCGCAATCCCCCTGTTTCAACGGGGTGTTTCCTACTGTAGTAGACAGCGCCGCTCAGGCTTCTGTACTGCAGCAGGAAATCTCTTCCCTCCTTCTCAAAGGAGCAATAGAGGAGATTACTCCAGGGGAAACCGAGCGGGGCTTTTACAGCCGTTACTTCCTGGTCCCGAAGAAGGGCGGCGGTTTGCGTCCCATACTGGACCTCCGCCGGCTGAACTTCGCCCTTTACAAAGGGAAATTCAAGATGTTGACGCTGAAAGCTATCATATCTCAGATTCGGCCAGGGGATTGGTTCGTGACGATAGACCTAAAGGATGCTTATTTTCACATCCAGGTTGTACAGCGACACAGGCAATTCCTCAGGTTCGCCGTTGGAGAAAGGGCGTTCCAGTACAGGGTCCTTCCCTTCGGCCTATCTCTAGCTCCAAGGACATTCACAAAGTGCATGGATGCAGCTCTGGCCCCATTGCGGCTCCAGGGCATCCGTGTTCTAAATTACCTGGACGATTGGCTCATTTTAGCCCAATCCAGGGAGCTAGTGGCCCACCACAGAGACGTCGTTCTGAGTCATATCCAGTCTCTCGGTTTGAGGTTGAACTCGGAGAAGAGTGTTCTTGCTCCGGCTCAAAGCACCGTTTTCTTGGGGGTGAACATGGATTCCGTTCTCATGCAGGCCCGTTTGGCCCCTGCACGGATTTCCAGCTTGACGACATGCTTGGCTCGTTTTTCACTAGGCCATCATGTGTCTGTGGGCACCTGCCGCAGGATGCTGGGCCTTATGGCTGCGGCCTCCTCCGTGCTACCGCTGGGCCTACTCCACATGAGACCCTTCATGTGGTGGGTGAAACTCTCAGGGGTTCGACCCTCCGGGTCAACCCTTCGCCTACTGAAGGTATCGCGCAGTTGCTTTCGAGCCCTGTCAGTTTGGCGGGACCCTCTTTTTCTTCGGAAAGGGGTCAGCATGGGTGCGGTATCTCGTCGCCAGATGATTACGACGGATGCCTCTCTCACCGGCTGGGGAGCGGTTTTCGAGGGCAGACCAGCGTGTGGGGTCTGGACCGGAGAGGCTCTCTCCTGGCACATAAACTGCCTGGAGTTAAGAGCCGTTTTTCTGGCTCTGCTTCATTTCCTCCCTCTTCTGGAGGGTCACCATGTCATTGTCAGAACGGACAATATGGCAGTGGTGTCTCATGTGAACCGGCAGGGAGGTTCTCGGTCGCGCACCCTAGACAGGCATGCGCGTCACCTTCTCCTGTGGTCTCAGAGCAGATTCCTATCTCTAAGAGCGGTTCATGTCCCAGGGGTTCTGAACCTCGCAGCAGATTTTCTGTCGAGACAGAAACTCCGATCGGGAGAATGGATGTTGAACCGCCAGACGATGGCTCTAATCTGGAAGGTTTTTGGAGAGGCGGAGGTGGACCTCTTTGCATCTCAAGAGTCATCCCAATGCCCTCTTTGGTTCTCCCTGAGTCCCCCGGCCCCATTGGGGATAGATGCGTTCGCTTACCCTTGGCCAACGCAGAAACTCTATGCCTTCCCGCCCATCAAACTGATCCCGGCGGTCTTGGCCAGAGTGAGAGAGAGCGGAGTCCGCCTCCTCCTGGTAGCTCCGTTCTGGCCATCTCAGCCATGGTTTTCGGAGCTAGTTCCTCTACTGGAGTCTCCCCCCTGGAGGATCCCGGTCAGGGAAGATCTCCTGTCCCAGCTACAGGGCAGGATATGGCATCCTCGCCCAGACATGTGGAAGCTGTATGTTTGGCCGATCAGAGGCCGTTAGCATTAAGCTCTGGTCTCCCAACTGACGTTCAGGAGACTATTGCGAGTGCTAGAGCTCCTTCTACAAGGAGATTATATTCTTCCAAATGGAAGGTTTTTGAGACTTGGTGTTTAGCACATGATAAGAGCCCAGTTAACTGCCCTGCTGGTTCAGTACTGGAATTCCTGCAGGAGAAGTTTGCGGCTGGAGCAGCCGCTACCACTCTCAGGGTTTATGTCGCGGCTATTGCAGCGCATAGGGAATCGGATGAGATTCCCCTAGGCAAGTTAAGGTTAGTTTCTGCCTTTATGCGTGGGGTGAAGCGCCTGAAACCGGCTCGCTCCCCTAGAGTCCCCTCATGGGATCTTTCTGTTGTCCTAGAGGGTTTGACGAAAGCCCCCTTTGAGCCCTTGGAGTCAGCTCCGGATAGGATTCTGACTCTTAAGGTTTCTCTTTTGTTAGCTTTGTCCTCATTAAAGCGGGTGGGAGACTTACAAGCTCTTTCTGTTAGCGAGTCCTGCTTGGACTTTGCCCCTGGCCTGGTCAAAGTTTCCTTGAGGCCGAGACCAGGGTATGTCCCAAGGTTCTTTCCTCAAGTTTCCGCTCTCAGGTAGTTAACCTTAATGCTTTCCACCCTCCTCCATTTTCATCTGAGGAAGATAGGGAGCTTAACTTGCTCTGCCCAGTTCGTTCTCTTAAGATATATGTAGACCGCTCAGGCGGTTGGAGGAAATCTAACCAGCTTCTGGTTTGTTTCGGTGCTAGCCGCCGTGGGCTTGCTGCATCGAAGCAGAGGATTTCTCACTGGGTCACAGAGGCTATCTCGTTGGCTTATGGGGTGCGTGGCTTGCCTTCACCTCTTAACATTAGAGCACATTCCACCAGAAGTGTAGCATCTTCTCAAGCTCTTTTCAGAGGAGCACTTTTGGAGGATATTTGTGTTGCGGCAGGCTGGTCCTCTCCGCATACTTTTGTAAGGTTCTATAGCTTGGATCTTGACATGACCCCGGGTTCCCAGGTTCTTTCTGTTTGAACTCGTTTCGGTCGTTGTCTCTTTTATCTACCAGTCATAAAAGCGCTCTAGCTTGGCGAGTTTGGTAGTCCGTTCCCACTGCGCTTTCCGCAGCGTTGAGAGAACCTATGAAAGAGAACGTCTCTGGTTACTTACGTAACCTATGTTCTCTGAATAGGGAACGAGACGCTGCGTTAGCGGCCAAGCTCCTCGCGCTGCTGACAGTTTCTTTTCGGCAGAGAAATCTGAGGAGCAGATGGCGCGCGCAGCGAATACGTATGATGCGACGTGGGAGCGTCGGGGCGGAGCCATATTGCGCGGACGCCATCAGCCAATGAATTGGCGTGATTCTATAAGGCTTCAGACAATCGGCACATTCAGAGAATATCCCACTGCGCTTTCCGCAGCGTCTCGTTCCCTATTCAGAGAACATAGGTTACGTAAGTAACCAGAGACGTTGTTTTTATTGTTTTTTGTTGTTTTTAATATCTCTGAGAGTAATTTTAGTTTAAAGTAAAAGTAGTTTACTTTTTCAAATGTAAGTTTTTCTCTAAATATATATGTTTTGTTGTATCTAAGCTTCATTTCAGTTTATGAAAATGATTTTTAATGGCTTTAGTTTCAGTTAACATACACTTTTGACGGGTCATGTTATTTTCTTGTCTCTTTCCTCACTTCCTGTGCTGACAGGAAGTGCTGAGACGGATTTCGGGCCCCAGCTGGAGCAGCTGGATAAGAAGCGCTTCACTCTGGTGGCGTTTGACCCTCGGGGTTACGGACACTCTCGACCTCCAGACAGAGATTTCCCGGAGGATTTCTTCCACAGAGATGCCAAGGATGCGCTGGACTTAATGCAAGTACGACAGGAAAGACTTCAATATCAATCTTGATATTTCAAACCAGAAATCAGAAAGAAATACCTTGATTTTAGAGTCAATTTTGTGACACTCAAAATGACACTTTAAAATGCAATATTGACTCAAATACACCTTTTCTGTGAATTTTCAGTAAAAATTCAAATTGTATCTTTTTTCGTCAAAAAAAAGAAAAAATGTGGGGATGTGACTGTAATGAAGATTGTGATAAAGAAAATAACAGTCAGCCTCATCAAAAGGATAGAATTCTTTAAGATTTATTTATTTATTTTTTCAGCCTCATTAAAAGCCTGAAATTATTTAATATTTATTGATTTATTGTTTCAGACTTGATTAAAAGGCTGAAATTCTATTAATTGCTGATTTTTTTTAATATGTATTTATTTATTGTATTGTTTCAGACTCAAAAAAAGGCTAAAATTCTATTATAGGCTGAAAGTCTTTAATATTTATTTATTTTATTGTTTCTGCCTCATGAAAAGGCAACAATTCTATTATTGACTGAAATTCTTTAATATTCATTTATTTATTTTTAAAATTGCCTAATAAAAATTACATTTTTAGCTGAAATTCTTTCATATTTATTTATTTAAAGGGGCTATGTGTAGTTTGTAGCGGCCTCTAGTGGTGATGTTTCAGATTGCAACCAATTTTTACAAGAGCGCTCGTGCGCGTGCTCGAACTCAAGAGCGAGCGCTCATGGTACCGGCCACACGAGACTTTCAACACACCGGAGAAAGCATCACAATAGGGATGAAAGCCAACCGGGTCTGTTTTTATACCAAAATATTTGTTTTTTATATTTATTATATTTATAATATTTTTATATTATGTTGGAGTGTGTGTTGTGCTGGAGGCAGGTCATTTTTTGGTGTTATCAGTTATGCACGTCACATCCGATGGATTTCGCGGTAAATCCGTGAGCCTTCACATAAAAATAGGAATACTGGCCTTCAGGTAATAGCAAAACCCGACAAGTGGATCATTGTAATGTGTGATTCATTTTAAAGAAAAGCTACATAGAGCACCTTTAAAAAATTGCCTCATGAAAAAATAAAAATAAAAATTGCCTCATGAAAAGGCCAAAATTCTATTTTTGGCTGAAATTCTTTAACACACACATATACACTCACCTAAAGGATTATTAGGATCACCTGTTCAATTTCTCATTAATGAGTCTCGATTTCTGTTGAGACATTCAGATGGTAGAGTCAGAATTTGGCGTAAACAGAATGAGAACATGGATCCATCATGCCTTGTTACCACTGTGCAGGCTGTTGGTGGTGGTGTAATGGTGTGGGGGATGTTTTCTTGGCACACTTTAGGCCCCTTAGTGCCAATTGGGCATCGTTTAAATGCCACGGCCTACCTGAGCATTGTTTCTGACCATGTCCATCCCTTTATGGCCATCATGTACCCATCCTCTGATGGCTACTTCCAGCAGGATAATGCACCATGTCACAAAGCTCGAATCATTTCAAATTGGTTTCTTGAACATGACAATGAGTTCACTGTACTAAAATGGCCCCCACAGTCACCAGATCTCAACCCAATAGAGCATCTTTGGGATGTGGTGGAACGGGAGCTTCGTGCCCTGGATGTGCATCCCACAAATCTCCATCAACTGCAAGATGCTATCCTATCAATATGGGCCAACATTTCTAAAGAATGCTTTCAGCACCTTGTTGAATCAATGCCACATAGAATTAAGGCAGTTCTGAAGGCGAAAGGGGGTCAAACACAGTATTAGTATGGTGTTCCTAATAATCCTTTAGGTGAGTATATATATATATAATATATTAGCCTCAATAAAAGGCTGAAATTCTTTAATATTTATTTATCTTGATTTTTTTATTGCAATTTTATCATTTCTGACATCCTCATTTGACCCGTAAGCCACTATGAAAACGAAACGGACTGTCAGATTAATAAACCCTTGCTCGAGCATCGTGTGTGTGTGTGTGTGTGTGTGTGTGTGTGTGTGTGTGTGTGTGTGTGTGTGTGTGTGTGTGTGTGTGTGTGTAGAGTAATGGCTGGTGTCCTGCTCGAGCATCATGTGTGTGTGTGTGTGTGTGTGTGTGTGTGTGTGTGTGTGTGTGTGTGTGTGTAGAGTAACTGCTGGTGTCCTGCTCGAGCATCATGTGTGTGTGTGTGTGTGTGTGTGTGTGTGTGTGTAGAGTAACTGCTGGTGTCCTGCTCGAGCATCGTGTGTGTGTGTGTGTGTGTGTGTGTGTGTGTGTGTGTGTGTGTGTGTGTGTGTAGAGTAACGGCTGGTGTCCTGCTTGAGCATCATGTGTGTGTGTGTGTGTGTGTGTGTGTGTGTGTGTGTGTGTGTGTGTGTGTGTGTGTGTGTGTGTGTGTGTGTGTGTGTGTGTGTGTGTGTGTGTGTGTGTGTAGAGTAACGGCTGGTGTCCTGCTCGAGCATCATGTGTGTGTGTGTGTGTAGAGTAATGGCTGGTGTGTGTCCTGCAGGCTCTGGGCTTCAGGCGTTTCTCTCTGTTGGGCTGGAGTGACGGGGGAATCACGGCTCTGATCTCGGCTTCGTTAAACCCTGAACTCATTAACCAGACGGTGGTTTGGGGCGCCAACGCTTACGTGTCTGAAGAAGATGTTCAGATCTATCAGGGTGAGATGAGATCATCAGAGGACCGTTTCATCATCATTAGGGTTGAGGATCGGTTCAGTTTTAACTATTATGATTCTTATCGATTCCTAATTTCGATTTCGAATAAGGTAAAAAAACACATTTAGTCTTATTGCAAAACATTAAATTGTAGCTGAATATCATGAGCAAAACTCAACAGGATAAAGAACACTTAGACAAGAAACTTATTTAAAAATGGAATATTAGTGTTATCATAGAGACGGCAGGAATATTAGTGTTATCATAGAGACGGCAGGAATATTAGTGTTATCATAGAGACGGCAGGAATATTAGTGTTATCATAGAGACGGCAGGAATATTAGTGTTATCATAGAGACGGCAGGAATATTAGTGTTATCATAGAGACGGCAGGAATATTAGTGTTATCATAGAGACGGCAGGAATATTAGTGTTATCATAGAGACGGCAGGAATATTAGTGTTATCATAGAGACGGCAGGAATATTAGGCTACTGTCACTTTAAGAGCTGCACTGATATATACTGATACACATGAACACAGAAAACAGAGTCTCTCACGCTTCAGTGGTTTAAAGTCATATTAAAATACTCAGAGGAATCGAAATTTTAATTTTATAACAAGTATCTGATTCCTGATCTCAAGTATTTGATTCCCAACCCTAATCATCATCATCATCATCATCATGGTGTGTCTTTCAGCGATGCGTGACGTGTCGTTGTGGAGCGAGCGAATGCGGCGGCCGATGGAGGAGATGTACGGCGCCCTATACTTCCGTCAGACGTGGGAGAGATGGGTCGACGGGATCACCCAGTTCACACGCAAACCACAGGGTCAGGACCAGTTCACTTCACCAACCAGTGCTAGTGTTCTTAAAGGGATAGTTCACCCCAAAATATAAACTCTGTCAGTAATTACTCTCCCTCATGTTGTTCAACCCCATAAGACTTTCGTTCATCTTCGGGACACAAATGAAGATATTTGTGATTAAATCTGAGAGCTGGGTCACTCCTCCATAGGCTTCTAAGGGACTGAAACTTGCCGGCCCAGAAAAGTTATTAAAGACATCGTTAAAATAGTCCAAGTGACTACAGTGGCTCAATCTTACGTTTATCAAGCGACGAGAATACTTTTTGAGCGCAAAACAAACAAAAATAACGACTTTATTCAACCATCTCTTCTCTTCCATGTCATTCTCCTAAGCTGTCCACGTCGTGTAACAGCGCAGCGCTTCTGTGTTGGACGTCACACGCATCACACACACATGACCAGCGTCGGCCAATAGTGAGCCTGCGTGTGACGTACGACACAGAAGCGCTGCGCTGTTACACGACGTGGACAGCTTAGGAGAATGACATGGAAGAGAAGAGATGGTTGAATAAATTCGTTATTTTTGTTTGTTTTTTTGCGCACAAAAAGTATTCTCGTCGCTTGATAAACTTAAGATTGACCCACTGTAGTCACTTCGACTATTTTAACAATGTCTTTAATAACTTTTCTAAGCCTATGGAGGAGTGACCCAGCTCTCAGATTTAATCACAAATATCTTCATTTGTGTTCTGAAGATGAACGAAAGTCTTACGGGGTTGAACAACATGAGGGAGAGTAATTACTGACAGAGTTTACATTTTGGAGTGAACTATCCTTTAAGGCCAAACACCACAGGTGAATACGGTAAAAAAATAACAAAACAAATATCACCATACTTCACCAGTTGATTGAGTACATTAATAATTGCAAACATTTTTTGTATTACAAGTTTTCTGAAATTTCATGTTTAAATATGCAAATGAGGCATTATCTAATTAAATATGCACTAATTTGCATACATTTCTAGAACAAAAAATTTGAACATTTGGATGAACTCCATTTTGTTGACATATTAGATGGTCTCTATTCATCTTTATTTATCACTCCACAAATCAGAAATATTGTCAACAGACAAAAATAAATACTTTTTCACCATTTTTTAAAGCTACACTGTGTGATTTTTACCCCCATCTAGCGGTGAAAAGGAATATGACCATCCAGTGAATATTAGTTTCTGTTCCTCTCAATTCCGATTTCGTTTTAACTCCTACGGTGGCCAATGTAGTCCAAGATTAACATGGCTTTCAGTTCGACCTTGTCCATGAGTGTTCCTTCAAGTGATATGCGAAAAGCGAAGCTGTATGTCCCTCTTTGGCTAATGTACTTTCAAGATGGAGGGGCAACATGGCGACCGACATTAGAACCCCTTACCCGTATGTATTTTCAATGGCATATTATACACTCACGAGAATACTTTATTACCTGAACGAAGTAAATATACATTAATGAGCACATATATTTTTGAAAGAACTAAGTGTTTTTAGCTAAGAATAAACTAAAAAAGTTACACAGTGTAGCTTTAAGGAATAAAATGTTGTATAAAATCAGGAAAATTATATATGAACAAACCCCTCTGTAAAAACCTAAATAGGCCTATCTAATTGTTACCAGTATAAAGTGGCACATTATTTTAAATATATCTAGTCAGTGAAAGAGTGAAAGCATATTCATCTAACAGTATTTTCATCTTCAGAATCATGAATATTGTTATTCTGGTGTCTCTATTGTCCTGTATTGGGTTTCAGCACCGAGTCCAAGAATATTCACTCACACACACAATGTAGAACAAATTTAGCATTTTAATCAACGGTACATTTTTTTGTTGTCTTGAAGTATCGCAATAATATGGCAATAATAGTATCGAATCGTGACGTGAGGGAATCGTTACACCCTTAATAGATTATGAATATGTCTTTCTCATCAGGGAACATCTGTATGGAAGTGCTGTCGCTGATTTCTTGTCCTACGCTGATCGTCCACGGCGCCAAAGATCCCATGATTCCTCATTTCACCCACAATTCCTCCAGCAGAACATCCAAGGCTCGAGGTGAGGCGCTTCATCTCATCTTCATATTCAAAATGAACTAAAAACACCCTAGCAACCACCTAACAACCACCCAGAACACCCAAGCAACTGCCTAACAACCACCCAGAACACCCTAACAACCTACCAAAATACCTTAGAACACCCTATCAACACAATAGCAACACCCAGAACACCCTAGCAACCACCCAACATACCTTAGCAACCACCTAGCAACCAACCAGAACACCCTAGCAACCACCCAACATACCTTAGCAACCAGCCAGAACACCCTAGCAACCAACCAAAATACCTTAGAACACCATAGCAACCAACCAGAACACCCTAGTAACCACCCAACATACCATAGCAACCAACCAGAACACCCTAGCAACCACCCAATATACCTTAGCAACCGCTTAGCAACCAGCCAGAACACCCTAGCAACCAACCAAAATACCTTAGCAACTGCCTAACAACCAGCCAGAATACCCTAGCAACCACCCAAAATACCTTAGAACACCATAGCAACCAACCAGAAAACCCTAGCAACCACCCAAAATACCTTAGAACACCCTAGCAACGCCAATTCATATGCTCATCTACATGATTCCAATGTTTTGTGATGAACTGCTTGTGTTTCCCAGATTACACGTGATGCCGGATGGGAAGCATAACCTTCACCTGAGATATTCCTCAGAGTTTAACGCACTGGTGGAGGGATTTCTGTCTCCATGAGGAGATCCAGGCGTTTGCTGTTCAGTTCCTGGGGAAAACGAGGACTTTTTTTTCTCGTGACTAAGAAGGTCATTAAACGATAACTGTGACTATATTAACATGCAACATCGTTGACAAAAAATTATGAGATTAACCCTAAAACCGTATTCTAGACAAATGTGGGCAAAATAGTCTTGATTTATTTTTAAAAAATACTTCCCTTGATCTGAGCGGTACAAGACTTGGCTACTTTTCCTAAGTTTGCCTCCTGAACACACACAATTTTTTTTTACTCAATTCTACAATGTTAAGTGGGTGAAAAAGAAAAATCCTTAATCTTGTATTTGGGTCAAAAATGGGCACCCATAGAAATGAAAGGGAAAAAACTGTAATTTAGAGCATTCTAAAATAAGCCAAAATAAGACACCAGGTGACAGCAAAGTCACTTCATCTTTAGGTTTTAGCTCTAAGAACTTATTGGAATGATATTTTATAGTTAAAATACATTTAAAAAATATGGTACTTTTTGAAGTAAATAAATTCAAAAATACCCCCAAAATAAAAAAAAAACCACCATAAATGGATAGAAGAAACTTTATCGAAGACAGTGATATAACATTTATAATAAATAAAAATCAGGATCACACCTGAGTCCTCTGTGCCCACATTTGTCCACAATTACAGGATTAAGGGCTATAAAGTGAATACGGTTTGAGGGCTACAATGTAGTTAAATTCATTAAAAGGCTGAAATTCTTTAATATTTATTTATTTTTATTTGATTATTTCTGCCTCATGAAATTTTTTAGCCTCATTCAAAGGCTGAAATTCTTTAATATTTCTTTATTTTATTGTTTCTAGGCTTCTAACCCTAACCCTAACACGCCTTTCTGGATCAAACGTCATACAACCCGACCCATTTCAGCGGGTATTATGAATTTATTTATTTTTTAAGTTAGGAAGATAGCATGTATTAACTCACCGGCCGTGGCTGCAATAGTGTCCCGACTTGTCTCGCGAGTGACCCAGCACACCGTCCATAAAGTCGACCCATGGAAAGTTCCTTCTCTGAGCTCCGCTTTGTCCATTGTGTGTTTGAATCGCCTTGTACAATACTGCGCCCGCAACTTTTTTATTTTTTTCCCGAACTTGAAGCGTTGCTCACTGAATGCTTAGCTTAGAAAGTTCAGCATCGATGCATTTTATAACGTCCTCGTTTCTTCACACGCCGTCTTTCTTCTGCCCAAATGCTCAGAAGAGCTTTGGTATCTTCCACAGACCAGTACAGGCAATTCTCCATTTCCAGCAGCGATTATTTTGCGCGATATAAAACAGTGAAATGTACATCTTGCTTCAGATCATAAAGTTCCCTAACACTGATAAACTCCGCCTTTTACCTTGACCACGCCTCTAGCCCGAGCTGGCCCGCTTTGACCCAAGGTATTCGACGGGCCAGAAATCCTGGCCATTGGCCCGAGGAAGCCCCGGAAGTGACAGTGGAAACGCGGCTATTGGGGTCCATTAACTGTTTGGTTACGGACATTCTTCAAAATATCATCCTTTGTGTTCAGCAGAAGAAAGAAAGTCATACAAGTGTACAGTCATACAACATTAGGGTGAGTAAATGATGAGAGAGTTTTGGTTTTGATTTTTTTTTTTTTTTGGTGAACTGTCCCTTTAATAATAAACTTTATTTTATATAGGGAATGGGCTCCTTGCACGTAACTACTTCCTTACCGGAAATGCGGCCTCGTCTTTTCCGGTCTAAACATGGCGCTATTCTACACTAGACGTTTACAAGAGTTGCCGAAACTTACTATAACGGACGTACATCGCCTTTGTAAGTCCTCCTCCAAATCACATACCAGCAAACTAGAGAAGGGCTTTAAAATGTATGCCTCTTCACAGGGGCGGTTCTAGGGTGAGTGGATATCCGGGGCTTAGCCCAGAGAAATCCATGTATTACCCAGGGGCAGGGGCGTAGCAATGAGTGTAACATTGGGGGGGGGGACCAGGGGTGATTTTTGGATTTTAAAGGGTACCTATCATGGATTTTTGAAAATTACCTTTCATGTAGTGTGTAACATAGATCTAAGTGAACAAAAACATCCTGCAAAGTTTTAAATATGAAAGTTCACCGTATACAAAGTTATTGTCTCTCAAAAGTAAGAGTCGACTCTGAGTCGCTGATATGAATCGATAGACGAACGATGCATTTTCTCTAACTTTCGTACGTCACTTGTACAAGTTATTTGAATAAGTAATTCAAATAATTCCTATTTTTGACAAATACAAGGCCAGCTTTTAATTACTGGACTTCAGTGGTGTGACCTTTTTGTCTGGGCAGAGGAAGATTTCTTTGTGCAGCGACGGCACTCAGACAAAGAAGTTCAAGAAGCAATCAGGCAGAAGTGTGATCATTTCTACTTCAGCATTTACATGCCAAAGTATCTCTCAATGAGACGATCACAACTGATTGGCAGGTAAAGAAATCATAATCTGATTCATTATGTATTTTATTAGGACTATGAATTTGACTTCTCATTTACGTTACATTTCCCACTCGTACCTACAGTGTATATATTTCACCTGGAACTGATTGATAAATAATGTGATCTGGGATAAAATGTGTCTTCAAGCTTGTTGCTTTAAAAAAAAAAAACAACAAAAAAAAAACAGTTGAATAAGTAATGTCAGATTTATTCATGGACTTTATACAATATGGCATCATTTTACAATAAAAATCATTGTTTTATACTGTTGTGTGAGATCACATCTGTTGTCACTTCCATTTAAAAGTTGTAGGTTTCTGTAATGTCAACTTGTCAGCACTACTTGGCCCATGCTGTGACAAGATGTTTATTTTGATAATTGCTAAGCAGGCAAGCGACGGCAAAAAATTTCATTAATGCTTCCAGCAATTGACAAAGGAATAACAGAATCAAAAAGTTTATTCTCCTTTACCCTTCGGATGACTCGCTCAACGTGCACTCTTACACGAGCAGTTTTCTGTGTTTGGAGGACACTGGGTGCTGGCATCTGGCTTTTTTCGTTGAGAAAAGGTGGACGGTACACTTTACACTTCACACAGTCAGTGATCAGGAAACCTTTATCAACCATCACGGCCATGTCATCAGTTAAAAGGTCAGCCAACCCTGACCGCCTAAAGAGTTCTTTATCACTTATTGACCCCTCATAGAGTGAAGAGATGAAGGTCACTGGACCATGAGGGGCGATCCCGATAAGTCCTTTCATTGTACAGTGAGATTTGTACTTAGAAAACATCTCACTTTGGAGGAGAGGCGAGGATGGCGTCTGGCACTTGAGCTCTGTACAGTCAACTATTATCTGAGTATCGGAGAAGTCTTTGAAATCATCAGGAAGGTGAGCTTTAACGTCTTCAGGCTCAATCCAGATGGCCACCGAGCCCAGAGTGTGTACAGGTAGTTGGTCCACGAACAGATAATGCGGCTTACAGTCGAGATGTGAATGTTGAAGCAGTTTGCCAAGTCCTGCTCCTTTAAACCAACGGACAAGTACATTAGGAAAAGGACTAGCTCATCGATGGGTTGCAATTGTCTCTGGGGAGAAAACACACACATCATTAAACCTAATGTAACCTCTCTAGTCTAATAGATAAAAGGATGTGCAATTATCATTACTGCTGTTGGTCTATAATTAAAAATACAACAGCAATAATACTCTACATGTTACTGGAAATTTCAAATGTGGGACTGTGACTGCAATAGGCTACTCAGGCACCTTACTTATTTATTGATTTATACCTAGGGTGACCATATTCTGAGAATCCAAATGAGAGGACACCCTTCCCAGCAGGGGCGTGACTAACGACCCCCAAATCAAATGTATAAATATGGATCCAAGCTAGAAAATACTCAATCTAATATCAGAATGTTGAGGTAAATGCAGTCAGATGTCATTTTCATCTCTCACATTAATTTGATGGTTTGCTTTGAAAAAACACTATAATAAATCAAATAAACTAAAGAATATTTATATTTGCAGAACAATATTATGAATTAATGACAACTGCAATAACATTATTATCACTGACAACTGCAAAAACCAACCGTGTGTGTGGGACGGACAGATGTTACTGCTTCATTCAATTTTTCAGCAGCTTTGGCCCTCGACGCACGAATCATTTTATGCACCGATGGTTCAATCAATCTCCAAAACAGCATAAGGTTATGATAACTGGGAAATCTATGGGAACGGAACAGAAAGAGTACACAACGTTACAATATGGTCACCTATGGTCAAGTTACTACGGTCAGGGCAGGGCATCTTCGCATCTTACCGTGTATAGAACCGAATGTCGTCGTCAGAGTGGGCGAATCTTTGTAATCCAAATGTACAGCTAATTTTCAGCTCCTGTATCTCTTTCTTTAATGAGTCAATTTCTTCTTTTAATTTCGTGTTTTCGTCGATTGCCGAGTCCATGAAAGCGGGTTCTGGGACAGATGAATAGTCATGATCAGCAGCAGGAGTGCAGTCCATATGTTGCCCATCATCATCTTCTGCTGATGCCAGCTCGGGCTGAAGTTTGTTTGCTCTGTCCCAAACGCTCAGTCTTGGTGATGGGATGGAGTAATCATTCCACTGGAACAATACCGGGACTGCTCCTTTCTTTAGTTGCCTTTTCCCCTGTGGTGTTTTCGGCTGAATGATCTCCTCCGGTGTGAAGTGCAAACTACAGACTTTGCTGTGTCCTGTGACAATGAACTCATCACGACGAATATTCACCAGCCACCGCTTTCTGAGTTCAACATCGCTGGGAAATCCGTGGTAACTTAAAACGCCGTTGAATTTAGATGATGACGTGCATGTGGGAACACAACAATGTTCATGATATTTTCTTTGTTGCCTCTGGAAAAAAAATCTATCTTTTTTAAGGCTCATTTTCCGCTCTTTACGCCGCCGCCATATTTCGCCAAACAGGAAGAGAGCGGGCCGCATTTACCCGTTGCGGGTATGACGTCAGTTATATAAAGAGAAAAATAAAAATAATAAAATAGTAAAATACACTATATACAAAGAAATGCAAAGCGTACACACACACACACCACACACACAACACACACACACACACACACACACACACACACACACACACACACACACACTGGAATACAAAATAATTAAAACCATTAACGAACCTAAAAACTTCCTGACCGTTTTGTTTACGGCACTTTCCCGCCAGACCAGCCGGTGACACTACAGACACGCGTCGTAAATGTGCAGATTTGGTTTATGCTCAAACAAAATGACACTAACTAACGTTAAAAAAGGGAAATCATAATCATCAACCCCTCATTTAACGTAATATCCCTGAAGTTTTGTTTACGGCACTCGTCCTCCAGACCAGCGGGTGTCGCTACAGTCTGTGTCGCTGAGCGGAACTAAGGAAGAGCGGGCGCGTGTGTTAGATGTGTGTGTGTGTGTTTTTACTTTCATTATGAGATTTCTGCATGACTGTATCGCTGTGTGAAGGCCGATCGGGATGGAGACTGTGGAGAACGGTGACTCCAGCACTCAGTCAGTGCAGAGCATCGGTGTTCATGATTTCTCAGAGAAGATCCTGGAGCAACTGGTTCATTTCCACGTGATGAAGCTGAGCGGCGGGTTCTTCCTCTGGATCGGGTCCGGCCCGGTTCTGTCCAATCTGGCCGTGTCCATCGCGAGTAAACATGTGAGTCTTGCATTATCGTGTGTGTGTGTGTGTGTGTGTGTGTGTGTGAGAGAGATATATACATATATACATACACACTCAAACGCATATACATACATACACACACACACGCATATATATATATATATATATATATATATATATATATATATATATATATATATATATATATATATATATTACACACACACACACAAATACATATACATGATAAATGTGTATATATATATATATATATATATATATATATATATATATGTATATAAAATATGCAATTTCTTTTATAAGGGTGTATTTTTGATTTGGTTCACATGTGATAGTAGAAGTGTTTCATCATAGAAGTGATGAATAGAAGAATAGAATCATCATAGAAGTGTTTTCTGAAACTCATATCATGTATTTGCTCTTTTATTTCCCAGGATTCCACTCCTCTGTCGACGCTGGTTCTGGGAGACACGTCAGACACGACCTCGAGCTCTCTCGCTCAGAGACTCAGTAAGAACACCTCAGATTATAATCTATCACACCGATCCATGCGCTTGAGTGAGGCATTTATAGGCCTGTGTTAAACAAGTAGCGTAGCGAAATACAGTTTCTGTCGTGTTTTATTTGGCATTTTGTAAAATCACATTGATGTCTGTTGGAGGACTCATTGCTGGTTGATATTACTGCGCTACCGGAGTGTGCTAACGCTTCAGACTCAAATATCCAGTGGAAGTTTACACGCGGTTGTGAGGTATCTGAAAAAATAGTTCCACTATAGCAAATAACACGGATTGAAAGCATACATTGCGCCGATATATTTGTTTTTAATCATCAACGAACACCACTAACCACTCGGTGAGTTGCACAGTTTTGAAAACGAACGTTAAAGCAACACTATGTAACATTGTTTACCTTAAAATAATGTTTCCAAAATCTTATCAGTGGTTCATCGAGTCGTAACAGGGTGAAAGACACGTCTGCCATAGCCTGATGGGGTCTGTATCGCTTTTACTGGCACTATGTAACTTCGGGTTTCGGGTAGGAACCCAACCACAAAAAGAACTACAAACTCGACTGCTTTACGTCAAGCGCTACAATAGTCATTATTTCGTTTTTCTTTGTTTCTGATGTCGCAATACATCATCCTTTCATGAAATCATGTAAAATACTCTACCTTGTCTGTGGACATCGTTCATTCTAAAGCCGGTGCTGGGTAAACAGCGAGTGTGCGTGCGACGCTAGGCTAAATTATTTACGACAGCGGCAATGGACAATTTCGTTTCCAACCAGTAGGGCGACCGAAGAGGAAAAGTTACTTGGTGTTGCTTTAAGGGTTGTTTTAAGCACATGTTTGTGCATGCCCATAGACAGCCACTCTGAAGCGCTCAGAAGCGATTCTAAAAGACTCTAAAAGTCGAGACAGGACCCATCGTCAACATTTCTGTGTCCACCCCTCTAGCTCATCCAAAACACACTAGAACATAGACTCAAAGTGCTAAACACCCGAATTATCCTTTAAATCTTCCATTGCATTCGTGTAAAGTGTAACTCTTTCTGTGGTGAGAAGAATTGCTATGCCTGGTGTTCTAGCATTTATTTTTCTCTATTTCTTTTCAGCAAAGAAGACACAGAAGCAGGTTTTTGTAAGTTACAACTTGCCCATGACGAACTCAAATCTTGCACTACTGGTGGAGGACAGGATCAAGAAGGAGATGGAGCTTCATCCTGACAAGTTTTAAACATTCACCACATTTGTACATAGCTCAATAAATCTAAAGAAAAAAACTGTTTTGTGTGGTACTTTTCCAGTCTGAGACAAAAATATGTGGGTTATAGCATAAAATAACCTGTTAAAAACTCATCTTTTCTCATTTTTCATATTTGTAATGTAAACAAGTTCTGTAAATGAGAGATTTTAAAGGGTCTGTTTGTAGAATTCAGAAACTACTGCGATTAGCCGCTAAGCGATTAGCTTATTGCTAACATACAAGACACTGACCGTGATGCAAAACCCTGATGTTTTCACAGCAAAGCTTTGCTCAGAAGTACAGAAGTTTGAAACACCTTTGCAGTGATATAATGTTAATAAACATCCTGACGCCCCCTTTAAAGGGATACTCCACTTTTTTTGGAAATAGGCTCATTTTACAACTTCCCCAGAGTTAAACTGTTGAGTTTTACCGTTTTTGAATCTATTCAGCCGATCTCCGGATCGGGCGGTACCACTTTTAGCATAGCTTAGCATACATCATTGAAGTGGATAAGACCATTAGCATTTCTCCAAAAAAAAAAATTGCCAAATAGTTTTGATATTTTCCCTATTTAAAACTTGACTCTTCTGTAGTTACATCGTGCACTAAGACCGACGGAAAATGTAAAGTTGCGATTTTCTAGGCTGATAAGGCTAGGAACTATACTCTCATTCCTGCGTAATAATCAAGAAACGTGCCGTACCATGAGTGCAGGAGGCGTAATGATATGACGCAGAGCGTTCCGTTTCCTTTTTGAAGGAAAGTAGCCTATTTTCTGCGTCATATCATTACGCCTGCTGCACTCATGGTACGCCAGTAAAGTTTCTTGATTATTACGCAGGAATGAGAGAATAGTTCCTAGCCTTATCAGCCTAGAAAATCGCAACTTTACATTTTCCGTCGGTCTTAGTGCACGATGTAACTACAGAAGAGTCAAGTTTTAAATAGGAAAAATATCAAAACTATTTGGTAATTTTTTTTTGGAGAAATGCTAATGGTCTTATCCACTTCAATGATGTATGCTAAGCTATGCTAAAAGTGGTACCGCCCGATCCGGAGATCGGCTGAATAGATTCAAAAACGGTAAAACTCAACAGTTTAACTCTGGGGGAGTTGTAAAATGAGCCTATTTCCAAAAAAAGAGGAGATTCCCCCTTCCATGTAAAGCGCTATATAAATGTAACGAGTTATTATTAAAAAGCGCTATATAAATGTAACGAATTATTATTATTAATATAGGAAAATTCCTACTTATAGCCCCTTTAAGCATTTAATTTCCAGGCCTTTTAAAAGGTTATGCAAGAAATTAAAATTTTTCTGTTCTCTAATTGGTCAGAAATCACAGACGACAGAAAAGGTCACGTGATGATCATGGGAACCCTGTTCAAACAAGAGCGACACAATATACTGTATTAAAAATGGTATTTATTTACAAGTGCAATGTCTTAAAATGGACTATTAACATGTATGAAATTCTCACTTCAGCCTAATCGTCAAAATGAGAGTCAAATACAGAAAAATACGCTTATGTTTAAAATGTTTCAGTCTCTAGCACAAATGTATGTTTCTGCACTTCATCTGTGAGTGAATCTCGTTAGTGTGTGTACAGGTCATGTTTCAAGCCAAAAACTAAATGAAATTTTTATTTTACTTTAGTCTATTGAAAAATAATATTTTTTTTAATAACAGCCTGCATTACATTTTTTATTAATATTTGAATATATTTGTATTTATTTATAATTAACCAGTTTTTTTGTGGTGATTTTAATAATATATTTTTTTCCACATTTAATTTTTCACATTTTTCTTTAAGAAAAATATACTTTGTCGTTTCTTTTAGATTTTTGGAGTGAAAAATGGCCTTGGCATGTTATTGTTTTTAAGATTCACTCATATGTGCTATTTTTTCCTCCAATGTGCTTTAATTTGAAGTATTGTGTCGTGCGGAAGCTCATACAGGACAGCAGCCGAATGCATGTACAGTAATCTTACACAGACGTGAGGATTAATCCTGTGCTTGTTTCTTATTCCTCACCATTACTCTCGCCGTTAGGATGTGAAATGCCACAACTCGTATTCAGAGATAAATATATATATATCCCAGAAGCCTGTATACACACACACACACAACACCTGCAATCACAGTTTAAAACCTCGAAATGTTTCATTAATGTCCTGCTATACGTTATTTTCCTTAATTTATTTCTATATTCAGTAGTTTGAGGATGAACAGGAGTTTTGTGACGTTCAAGTTACTCCACATCTATTCTACACATTAATAATAATAATTGATAAATATACATAAACACTCAGCAGCCCTTCTAGTGGTCTTGCTCCACATCAACCAGAGTTCACATTTATGATTTTAATGTCATGAAAGCGTGTCTGGGTCACATTTCACTGCAAAATCAAAGGTCAAAATAATGATATTTATGCATTGTGACTTTATTTTAATTTTCCCTCCTCCTAAATATCATTAGCACAATGCAAAATTAAATTACCATAATGCATCTGCACATTATTTTTGATGATTGTCATTAAATTCTCATTACTTATGCTTTTACTTAGCAAATAACAAACATCAAGCCACTACAATACTAAAATAGTACATAAATACTTGAAATGTTTCATTAATATGGGAGGAAAATGTGATTTTGATGTGCGATATGACCCATGACACTTTTCTAACACCACAGATAAAGTTATTGAGTTTGTGAATGTTTAGATGTTACGAGCAGACCATTAAGTTGTGCTGTTGTATTTTTAAGCCATCATCTGTCCCGTTGTGTTTCACACACACGTTCGGTTCAGATTCATCTGGCCGACTCATGATTGCTTCTCTAGTTTTAGTGCAAAACAGACGGACTAAAAAAACCTGAACGTGAGGTGCACACACACACACACACACACACACATGACCGGCTTCATTCATGAAACCTGAGCTAAACTCATTTCTGTTGCACTTCATCATTATAACCAGGGCTTGACGTTCACTTTTTCTGCGAGCGCTAATGCTTTTACTAGTTACTAGCCACTTATCATTTCCACTGGCCACAGTTTTGACATTGATACCATGGGGGAAAACTGCCATGTAAATGTAAATATATATAAATATACACTGCTGTTCAAAAGTTTAGGGTCGGTGAGATTTTTAATGTTTTAAAAGTCTCTTCTGCTCACCAAGGCTGCATTTATTTGATTAAAAATACAAAGAAAACAGTAAAAATTGTGAAATATTATTGTAATGTAAATCAGCTGTTTTCTATGTGAATATATAGTAAAGTGTAATTTATTCCTGTGATCAAAGCTGAATTTATCATCATTACTCCAGTCTTCAGTGTCACATGATCCTTCAGAAATCACTATAATATGATGATCTGATGCTCAAGAAACATTTATGATTATTATCACAGTTGAAAACAGTTTTGCTGCTTCATATTTTTGTGCAAACCGTGATTCATTTTTTTTCAGGATTCTTTGAAAGTTCAAGAGAAAAGCATTTAATTAAAAAATAAATATTTTGCATTATTATAAATGTCTTTACTGTCACTTTTGATCAATTTAATGCGTCATTTCTGAAGAAAAGTATAAATTTCTAAAAAAAAATTAAAAAAAATCATATTGACCCCAAACTTTTGAACGGTAGTGTATATATTTTTAATATCATGTTTATTAGGCGCTGTCACTTTAAAACCTGACGCACGGATCTAATGTACTGTTACACATGCGCTTTCTGTTTACATTCACTTAAAACATGAATACGCATTCTGACATTATTTTGTGTGTACTTAAGCCTAATAAGCATGAAAAAGAACATTTTTAATACTGACACTTTGGGTGCGAGCACAAAATCGTCAGGAATGAGTAAAATTAAGCGCAATTCCACGGTAAAATTCAAGCCCTGAAACACAGAAAACATCCACTGGTTTCCTGAATGAGGCCCGTCGTTTCTTATCCTCGTCAGTCTGTCCTTAATAAATACCAAACATTTACCAAACTTACAAAAAAGCACATTCAATCAGTGAAACTCCTCCACGAGGATGTAGTCCGGTGACGTTAAATTAGTGGCCGTTCGAAAAATAGAACTCCTTTCGCTGAACGCAAGTTAAAATAACATTTTCAGTTTCTTTTCTGCTGGTTAATGAGGCGTTTGACACTTTATCAGCACATCTTGTCCGTCTCCGTACGTGGCTTTTTTTAAAAACCGAACGAATGAAACTCTTTCCTTTACAATCGAACCGATCCCTCACACTGTTCTCCGATTGGCCGTTCTTGGAAAATGCCGTCATGAAGTCCTCACGCCGTTGGCTGTACTGTTGCTAGGCACGGAGCCGTTGCCGGGGTTGACGACCTGGTGAAGGGGCGTGTCCTGAACGCGTGAGTATTCCCGGACCTCGGTTCTGGCCAGGAGGTGGTGCTGTTCTCCGGGGAGGATGGGCCTCCTCAGAAGCCCCTCCCCCTCAGCGATAGTCTCAGGCAGTGGTTGGCCAGCGGTTTCCGGTAGCAACGGTATGCAAATGATGCAGAGCAGCGTGCAACAGGTGAGGATCACATGATGCAGGAAGAAACCCTTCTGATTGTGGAGCTCCATGAGCGGGGCTGTTAGCATGCCGAAGCCTGCGCTCGCGAGGACCAGACCCACGCCACCACCCCTGAAACCACAAACGACAAGACTGGTCAAAACACACATTCGTCACGACAAAGATCAGGTGATAAGTAAGGGTCAATGCCCTTCGAGGTGTCCGCTGTCAGGTATAGGGACGGCGAGGCGTGAACCGGTTTCCTCCGCTGAAGTCCATTAATACCTGATAACGGACACCTCGAAGTGCATTAACCTGCTTATACCATGGTCACATGCCAAATAACACATTAGTTTATATTTTAATTAGTTTTACAATGGAAATCTAAAGTTTTTACAAACAATAACTTGGATTCCCTGGTTATGCCTGACGGTTTGATCAGCACGGAGATATTTATAGTCGCTCTAGTGTAGAACCCTTCGTTTATGACAGCCTGTTGCCTATGGTTACTCACATCTTATGTGCCAGCGCATTTATTTATTAATTTCGAACGGTAAACGCAGTTTCACCAGAACTCCTTTACTAGGCGTCCTCTATCACTGTTTAATGGACACCCTGCAGCCAATCAGAATCCAGTATTCACCCAGACCATGGTATAAGTGTGTAACGATACACTCATGTCACGATATATTATTGCGATACTCCAAGAACATATAGTTACATATAATTACTGTTGGTTATAAATGCTAAATTTGTTCTACATTGTGTGTGTAAATGAATATTCTTGGACTGGTGCTGAAACCCAATACAGGACAATAGAGACACCAGAATAACAATATTCATGATTCTGAAGATGAAAATACTGAATTATTTTAGATGAATATGCTTTTACTCTTTCACTGACTAGATATATTTAAAATAATGTGCCACTTTATACTGGTAACATCAGATATGTGGCATTATCAGGACTCACAAATATTCCCCCACTGCATTATTATACATTATATTCAACATTATATATAGTAGTTTAATATAGTACTGACACTAAAACTCTGTAAACTTGATTTTTTTCATCCTCACAGTCATTTTTATTTTGGGTTGAACTATCCACGATACATATAGTTGCATTTTTGTATTGTGATATATTGTGAAATGATATATCGTTACACCCCTATCAGGGGAATGAGGTTTATTGCTGTTTGCTACTATGCAACTATTAACCCTCACTGTAAAAATGATCGTGATTTTAACGGTAAAAGACCTAAAGTGAAAGGTCTTTTTTTGTTATAATAATAAAGTATCTTCTTATTAAACTGTCTTTATAAAGTATCTTCTTATTAAACTGTCTGTACACTTATAAAGTTCTCAATGCTTGGGTTTGCATGTAGGGACCCTCATTATGCTAGTGTTAGCGTTGGGTTATTTTGAGCCTTGTTAGTGGTATTACCGGTAACTACCGATTTTTATTTTCATTACTCTATGCCCCATATACTAGCGTTATACTAGCGTTATAAGTAAACAGTTTTCAGAGATAAAACTCTTTACATTCGATAATCATGAAAACAAATCTCAGAGAACGATTGACTATGTACCAATGTTTAATTAGACCAAAGGTTCATTTTGCGCCGGAGTTGTCCCTTAAAGGAGAACTCCGGTCAATTTTAACATTGAGCTCATTTTTTTGTACATTTGGAGTGCTGTCAGTACTGAGAACAACGACAGAAATCGGTGTTGCCTACACCGTGTTATCCTCTTTTTAAAATTCGCACCCTGTTGACTTAAACGGGGCAAGTTCTAAACCTGCTTTTAGCCTCTTTTTAACCCAAAATTGGGTTAAAACAACCCAACTTTTTTTTACAGTGTACAGTGACAGCTTTTTTCTGAGAGTGTAGAGTCTGCAAAGACACATTTGTATGCAAGCACCATGTAAGAGTGCCAGCCAGAGTGATGTGTGCTGACCTGATGACCGTCGGCGTGATCTCTGCACAGTAGAAGATGCTGAGCGTGCTGACGGCGTGAGACGAGAACATCCCGATGATGGAGAACGCGTACGAGAAGCGCCGATTCAGCGTGTCTCGCAGAACTAGGACACACCAGAGGATTTCAGACAACAGGCACTTTACACAAACACATCTGTCTAATAGACTCTTATAGCTACATTGACATGCTGTGAAATTAATAACATGCACAAACATATTTAAATATGTCTTGTAAAAAAGGTTGCATTCAAATCTATGTAACAATTTATGCCAACATGTTGTGATTTACTGTTCGCAGACAGTTTTATAAACGAAGCCCTTTCCTTTTCCAAGTCATAATTGATAGATTTAACAAGAAAAATAACATGCATATAAAAATATTAAATATATGGAAGCCCATTTCTGCTAGTTTTAAAAGTAAAAATATAAATAAAAAGGAAAACTGTGAGATCAAGTTTAACCCTCTGGTGCTGTTCACGTGTCAGACAAAAACGACCACATTTTTTATTTCTATGAAATTAATGTACTATATTGTTTTCATGGTACTAAATTATATTTATGCAGTAGTAATAATCCATTTATTCACTTTTTGAGCATAGACCTGAAAATGACTTAAACTGTGGTAAAACTTGAATGTTTAAACGCCAATTAATATGAATATCTGAACATGCAATATATCATAAGAAAGAATAGAGGATCTGCTACTAAACAACAATCCAAAAAAAAAAAGTTGCATGCATTCTTTTTTTAATTTTTATCAAAACTTAAATGTGGGCAAGTTTAATAAAAAGCAACATCGTGCGTCTGTTTCTTGTTTGTATCTGTATTTTGATCTGTATATTGAGATTCTGTACTCATCCCGAATGTGCGTAATATAGCGCCCCCTACAGTGAAAACACGGAAAGCTGGAGGAGTCAATGGTGGGGAAAGAGTTAAAGGCACTAAGCAGATTATTGCTAAAGTGAAAAAAAAATTTCTTTAAAAAAATTTTTTTTCATGAAAAATGCACACAAAAAAACATTCTTAATTTTCTTATATGAAATGTATATATTTTCCAAAACTTTTTTTTTACGATAAAACGGTGAAAAAAAAAAAAAAAAAAATCAAAGCCATAAATCTAAACATGTTGAGTTCTAAAGTTGAGGTTGATATCTCTTAAAAATTAGTTTTCAGTAAAATTTTGATTGGGCGCAGTACCGAACGCTTACACTAGAGGATATTCGTTCCCCATTCATCTTTACCTTTTTTTTCAGGACCATTTAACATTTTCAAATCATGACCATAATTTTTTTCAGCTAGTGCCAAAACCTTTACCAAGTTTCAAATCATTCCGATAAATCAACAAAAAAAATCTAACTCAAAATTTACAGCTCAAGAGGGTAAAATAAGTTTCAAATCGAGTAAAAATAAAGTGACATTGTGGAAAGGAAAAAATAAAGTCACAATTACCTTTTATATTTATTTATATTTATTTATTTATTTACTAGAGTGAAAACAGGCTTCCATAATTATAAATACACTTAAGATACTTTATAACAGTGGTTCTCAACTGGTTTTTATGTATCAGTCATACCTCATCCTTCCCTCGGGTCATTTTGACCCGAAACTCATTTTTAATAAAAAAAAAAAAAAAAAAAAAAAAGAGTATTCATCAGAGGGGTCATCGACACCAAGACTTTAGTCGCACTTGAATACACAAACAAAAATTGAATGTATTCGAGGAGTTTTGTGGTTGAAATTTAAAAAAGTAAAATGAGTTTGACCCCCATAGGAAAGAATGGAATGCGAGGAATGCTTCAGTACACAAAAAAAAAAAAAAATTGCACAAAATTCAAACTAAAAATGCTGCTAAAACTTTACCAAAAAATAATTTTATAATGTCTACATGTGTATCTGAAAGCATACTGAATAGAAACATCTTATCAAAATAAAATAAGCTTTCTGGACAAAAAAAAAATCTGTATAATTTTAGGGCTTCGGGTCACTCTGACCCGCGAGGGAGAGATGTGTGAGGGACGGATGAGAGTCATTTAGCAAATGTAAACACAACGTTTCTTTTAAAATGAAATACTGAAATGTATTAATTGGCTGTCTCTTGAATTGGATGAACTTGCATGGACTGGGTTGTATATTTTTAAAACGTTGCACAGTTTTTTCATTGAATGTGTCACGCAACCTGTTCATGTTGGCATATATTACTCGTTTGGTGAGAAACGCATCAAAATAAGTTCCGCCTGCTTTTCCACACACAGTTGAGAAGCACTGCTTTATAACACTATTCATAACAATATTAGTTCAGTTTTACCTTCATCGTGCCGAAGACTGTACTTCCCGATCACTGTAGGAGAAAGAAGAGGTGAGAGGACTAAACACAAGCAGTGTGTGTGTGTGTGTGTGTGTGTGTGTGTGTGTGTACGTACGGTTGAGCAGCCCGAGCTGTAGCAGTGATGCTAACGCTGTGATGATCATGAATGTTAGCAGTGTGTGTGTGTGTGTGTGTGTGTGTGTGTGTGTGTGTGTGTGTGTGTGTGTGTGTGTGTACGCACGGTTGAGCAGCCCGAGCTGTAGCAGTGATGCTAACGCTGTGATGATCATGAATGTTAGCAGTCCTCCTCTTCTGCCGAATCCTCCCACCACCGGAAACACCAACACACTCGACGCGAAGGCGATCGCAGCCACTGCGTAATAATGCAGATGAGACTCGCTTTCCTCCAGAACACTGCGAGCAAAACAGTGATGGATGCCGTAGCCCGTCAACCTGAGGAACAGAAACATTGATTATGAGTCGAGACGAGAACGGACGAGCAATGATTAGCTCAAACTGACAGAAGATCTCCATCGCTTTTAGTGCAACAACACAAAACTGCATCATCTACATCCGGGGTTCAAAGCGAGTCCGTGGAAGAGTTTAGAGACGTGGAAAATGAGTGTAAAAAAAATGTGTGTATGCATGTATATATATATATATATATATATATATATATATATATATATGCTCGGGCTGCTGAAGAATAAATACTAAAATAAATAAAAAAACATTAAAATAAATAAACGAATAGAAATGGATTAAAATACATAAATTAATAATTCAATTAAAATAAAAAATAAAATTCGATTAAAATAAATAAATGAATAAAAACGGATTAAAGTTAAAATAAATAAATTTAAAATTTTATTAAAATAAAATAAATAAATAAATCATTTTAGTGCATCGCAGTTGCTGCCAATGCAAAACGGCGTCATCTAGATCAGGGGTTTTAAAGGGAGTGCGTGGAATAGTTTAGAGATGTAAAAAATGTACAAATATATAAGTAAAAATAAAGAAGATTAAAATAAATGAATAAAAACTGATTAAAATTAAACATAAATTTACGAAAATTCGATTAAAATAAATAAAAACTTAGAAATGTAGAAAAATAAGAAATGTGAAGAAATAATGAAGTAAAAATAAGTAAATAATAATAATAAATAAAATGAAAATAAATAAATACTTTTAGAAACAAAATACATAAAACAAACACATAAACATTTATTTAAATAAATAAAGGAATAAATATTCAAATTAAAAAACGTAAATGAAAAAAAAATGTTTTAAAATAAAAATTTAAATAACTAAATACGTTTAGAATAAATTAAACAAATTTATAAAAATGTATTTTAAAATAAATAAATAAAAATTGAGAATGTAGAGAAGAAACAGTGGACAGATGCAAAAAAGCTAAATTAAAATAAGTTTAGAATAAATAATAGTTAGATAAAAAAAATAGATTAAAATGATACAAAAGTTAATAAATTAAAATGTAGAGATGCAACAGTGTAAAAATGTTAAAATAAAATATAGATTAAAATAAATACAAATAAATTGGCTAAAATAAAAAAGTAATTAAAATAAATAAATAACAAATCTAACAGTACAAAAAAAACAATAAATGTAAGAATAGAAACTAAATATCTACCAAATAATTATTTATAATAGTAATTTTTCCACAGTATAAATTGCTATTTAAATTTGAGGATATTTGGGTGTTTGCGGCACATAAAACCTTGAAAACCCCTGATCTAGACCAGTGGTTCCCAACCCTGTCCTCGCGCCCCCCCAACACTGCACGTATTCTTTGTCTCCCTAATCAAACACACCTGATTCAACTCATCAGCTCATTAACCCGTGTGATTTTGAGCTGATGAGTTGAATCAGGTGTGTTTGATTAGGGAGACAAAGAATACGTGCAGTGTTGGTGGGGCGCCAGGACAGGGTTGGGAACCACTGGTCTAGACGACAAAAAACAATCCCAGAACAGATTTATTTAAGATTATAAATCTACTTGCCTTCCAAAGGTGACTAACATGAGCTCTGATTATGAGTGTTTCCGACCGCTCTATTATGGGGTGTATTTGAGGTTTTGAGACACAGACACTTACGAGTTCACACACAGCACTACGGTGTTCTTCCACAGGTTTCGGGTGCCGGTCAGTTGCGTTACGCACGACGTCTTTGGCTTCTGTTGCAGTTCTGTTTCCAGCTCTACAAAACCATCATCATCATTGTCATCATCATCATCATCATCGTCGTAATCATCGTCATCGTAATCGTCAGTCATAGTCGGCATCGTCGGCGTAATCGTCGTCATCGTTATAATCGTCGTCGTCGTCATAATCGTCATCATCATAATCGTCGTTGTCATTGCCGTCGTCATCGGCGTAGTCGTCATAATCATCGTCATCGTCGTAGTCGTCATCGTCATAATAATCATCGTCATAATCATCGTAGTCGTCATAATCGTCGTTGTCACCGTCATAATCATCATCGTCATACTCGTTGTCATAATCGTCATCTTCATCGTAATCGTCATAATCGTCATCGTCGTAGTCGTCATAATCGTCATCGTTGTAGTCGTCATAATCGTCATCGTTGTAGTCGTCATAATCGTCATCGTTGTAGTCATAATCATCGTCATCGTAAAATTCGTCATCGTCATAGTAATTGTCATCGTCGTAGTCGTAATCATCGTCGTCGTCGTCAACAATCGTCGTAGTCGTCATAATCATCATCATAATCGTCAGTCATAATCGTCGTCGTCATCTGCGTAGTCGTCATAATCATCGCCATCGTCGTAGTCCTAATCATCGTCGTTGTCATAATCGTTGTAGTCGTCATAATCGTCATTGACGTCGTCATAATCGTCGTCGTAATCGTCAGCCATAGTCGTCATAATCGATGTCGTCGTAATCGTCGTCGTCATAATTGTGGTCGTCATCGGCGTAGTCGTCATAATCGCCATCGTCGTAGTCGTAATCATTGTCGTTGTCATAATCGTCGTAGTCGTCGTAGTCATCATAATCGTCGTTGTCACCGTCATAATCATCATCGTCGTCATACTCGTTGTCATCATAGTCATCTTCATCGTAATCGTCATAATCGTAACCGTCATAATCGTCATCATAATCGTCATCGTCGTAGCCGTAATCATCGTCGTCATAATCGTCGTAGTTGCCATAATCGTCGTGTCATCGTAATCGTCATCGTCGTAGTCGTCATAATTGTCATCGTCGTAGTCGTAATCGTCGTAGTTGTCATAATCATCGTCGTCATACTCGTCGTCATAATCGTCATCGTAATCATCACAATCGTCGTCGTCGTCATCGTCATAATCGCCGTCGTCGTCATAATCGTCGTCAGTCATAATCATCGCAGTCGTCGTCATTGTCATAATCGTCATCATAGTCATCATCATCATTGCCAAAGAAGGCAAACTCAAGGTAAGGCTCAGTGATCTCACTTCAACAACAGGGATCTCACCTGAGAGGATGCCACTGGGGTCGGTTGCCGTGTCGACGCTGTTGCTATGGGCGATGCGGTACATCTGTCTCTTGGCTCTTTGGTAATGTTGAGTGGCCAACAACCAGCGCAGGGATTCGGGAAACATCCTGACAGGAGAACCAGAGGGTTAGTTCTGCCTAACGTGTGAAGAGAAGATCTCGGTAACACTTTACTATAACGTTCATTAGTTAACATTAGTTCATGTATATACTAACATGAACTAACAATGAGCAACAGTATTTATTCATCTTTATTAATGTTAGGTAATAAAAATACAGCTGTTCATGTTAGTTTACAGTGCATTAATTAATGTTAACTAATACAACCTTTGATTTTAATAGTGTATTAGTAAATGTTAATATTAGTATTAACTAATAATATTAATAAATGCTGTAGAAGTATTGTTCATTCTTAGTTCATGTTAACTAATGAACTTTATTGTAAAGTGTTACCGTCTTCTTTGTATGTGTTGTTTCAGGATGGTTACATTTGAAATAGATTATAGACCAGCATAATGGACCAAAAAACAAACAAACAAAGAAATTCATTAAAGATATGGCACAGCAATTATTGCAAACGGTTACAGAAACCAAAACACTACTAAAGTATGTAGAGAAATTGTGGTCAAAAAATATCTGTTCAAAAATACATGTTCAAAACAAAGTGGAATACAGTTCTGCATTTAGAGATCAAAGTTTACTTTACTTTACTAAAAATGTAATGGTGAAATTCACCAAACCTAGTGATTGATTACCCAGCTAACAAATATTGTGTGTGGTGTGTGTTGTGTGTGTGTGTGTGTGTGTGTGTGTGTGTGTTGTGTGTGTGTGTGTGTGTGTGTGTGTTGTGTGTGTGTGTGGTGTGTGTGTGTGTGTGTGTTGAGCGGGTTAGTTGTAACACATGGTTTAAAACTTTCCACTCATGCCAGCATGATGAAACCTATCATCAAAATTAAAAAAATCTTTGGAAGAGATCACTGAACATTTATCTACCATAGCTAAAGTTAATTTCTTATGTTAATTTTTCATCTCTTTTTTAATATAATTTTTTTATTAGACAAATCTGATATTGTTTTTTTTATCTTATATATGTATTATTTAACAGTTGAGAGAGTTCTTTAATGCAGAAACACTCGCCGGGTTTAAATCCCAGTTGTGCAGGCGGGGCATGTTGTCACACTGAGTTACATTAAAACTATGATATTCTATTCTATACTTGAAACAAAACCACATAATTATACTAGACGTGTGTGAAAAAATAAATTCTCTGAACCTCAAGTGGATTTACACCAATCGCTCTTTTGCTAACGTTTTGCTAACAACTTTTTGCTAACGTTCACATTAAAAACGTTTCTTCTGAATGTTCTCTGAACGTTTAAAACTGACAGTTTTTTAAATGTAAAGGAAACATTCCATTTCATCATTCTTTAAACAAATTCGGAATGTTACTTTTGAATGTTTGAATGAACATTCCGAAGCAACATTTAAAACCGCCACATCAAACTAAACGCTTCAGGAAAAAGCGTTCCATGAATGATATTTTTAAAGCACACATTAATAAAGACCAGTAACTTTAAACATGTGTTTTATTAATGTTACTGGAAGAACGTTTGCTCATAACTTTATGACCAACAACCTTAATGTTTGAGAACGTTCCCTGTTCTTCCCCATAAACTGGATTTTATTTCCATGCATTTATTTTTCCATGCAAAATAAAAGTTAACTTTTTATGAAATAATAGTTCAGTTTTGTGTGTTTTATGCATTGGTATGAGAACCGAACCAGTGTTTCTGTGCTTTATGAGAGTCTTACCAGACATACGGCAGCATGAGCACAAATGGAGCGATGATTACAATCTGAAGAATCTGCCAATCACGGCACAGCGCCGCTAAACCGGGCATCAGCATCTGCCCGCCCACGATGATCAGGCTGGCGATCATGGTCATGGAAAAACGCCATTTGGGCAAACACAGCTCAATCCCTGAGAGACGGAGAGATCAGCACAGGATCAAAACAGGACACTTCCAAGTAAAAATTCATAAATGGACAATTCTTGTTTTTTATGGAATATCGTGCACATGGTTATTTTTGTTCAATTCATGTTCCTCGTAACCTTGAATCAGAATAACTTCCCTCCCTGCGAGGGCGGGGCAACCTGTCACTCACATGAGACCAGCCAATAGCAAACCACAACCATCCAATCAATTCTCAAGAACAAAATTAAGCCCCGCCCATATTTGTTTTTGTACAGAAGCTATTTCACTCGGATATACGTCACAATAGAGGAGAAAACACGAGCATAACTTTTGTTTCATGCAGACTTTAAAAACCCGGGAGATTCATTCTAAATTAGATTTTATATATATATATATCTTTATCATTACAAATGTGTAAAACACAAATATATTTAAATACATGACATGTAAGATTCAATAGAAATGACATTAAAGTATATTTTTGTTTACTATAAATGCTTCTCAGTACATTTTACAACTATACTTCAAAGTCAATAAATTATGTATATAAAGATGTATTTAAAGAGACAGTTCACCCGAAAATGAAAATTCTGTCATCATTTACTCACTTAAGTTGTTCCAAACCTGTATAAATGTCTTTCTAAATGTCTATTGAACACAAAGGAAGATATTTTTAAATAAAATTACAGTAAGAAAACAGTTGATGGATCCCATTGGCTTCTATAGTATATTTTTCACACAATGGAAGCCAATGGTGCCGCACAACTGTTTTCTTACTGTAATTTTTACTGTATTTCGGATGAAATGAAATGCAGCCTTTGTAAGTGTCGAGACGTGACCACAGTGTAACGTTATACTACAACATGTGTGTGTCTATGTTGTGTGTTGTGTGTGTGTGTGTGTATCTCATTAATTTTGCTCTTCAGTTGTCCAAATAACTCCCAACAGATCAATGTGTCGTCATGAGTGGATATTAAACAAAGAAGATATGCTGAGTTTATTCTGAAGATGCTTTTAAGAGTTTTGTAATCTTATCACCTGATTTGAGGCCAAACACCATAAAAAATGTTTATGAAAGTGAAAATCTTATTAACATTATAGCTCCCTTTGTAAATCATTATGATATCCATTATAAACAAAAAGCTTTTGAGAAAATTGGGCGCTGTAAAGCATCAGACTTCAAATGTCATCGGAGTCTGAGCGAAGCAGAAAGCGGCTCCATTAAAGTAAATTAATGAACTCAGAACACACACACACACACACACACTCCCAGCTCGTAAAGCTACACACACACACACACACACACACACACACACACACACACACACACACACACACACACACACACACACACACACACACACACACACACACACACACACACACACACACACACACACACACACACACACACACACACACACACACACACACACACACACACACACACACACACACACACACACACACACACTCCCCCAGCCTCTGTAAAAGCTACTTAATCAGCATCACTTAATGTTTGCTCATCAGAAAAACACTTTCTAAAGCACACAGAGAATTAAACAGATCACATAAATTAAACCGTGTGCTTAAAGCAGAACCTGGGCTTACAGAGACTTTTTTACCGCCGAATCAAAAGCATATGCATTAAATTATATTTTGCATAAAGAAAAAAAAGACTAATTTAAGGCTTTATACATGTCAGATATTGTGTGTGTTTTTGTTATTCTAATTCTTAATGTATAATTAATTTAGTATTTTTTTTTTAAATATTTTTCATAAAAAATATAAATATATAAAAAAAATGTCTGAGCTTATATATATATATATAGCTAACGGTCCTTTACATGCAATCTGCAAGCAATCACATCATTACCACATGACACAATCTGATTGGCTCTGGTGATCCTCAATCTGATTGGCTCTGTCTGAACACCTCCACCTCCCAGCTCCACCTGCCTAAATCTGCTACGGGATTTATGTCTGTTTATTCAGAAATCTCTTCTGTTTTACTACTTGGTGATTTCAATATACATGTTGATACTGATCATGCAGAGTCCTTATGCCAGTGTTCGAATGTTTTATTTCTTATTTCTTACACCGAACGTGAATAGAGCGTGAAGTACGCGTCTATCGCGTATAGTTAGACGCTTGAACATTTTGAACCCATTCGCGCGTCCACGTCAATCGCGAATAAAAAAACAACACCACAATTTCTTTCTGGCATACGTTTTTGTCATGTCTGAAATAAAAGATATTGCTGCTCTGTACTTGATGTGGAAGTCCCAAAATACAGAGGAAAGCCAAACGCCAACGTGTCTGGGTTCACAGCACCATCCACTTATAGACCGGACGTATCAATTAGCTCTTCATTGATTGGCTGGCGCAACAAAGCGTCATGCGAATCTACCGCTCGAGTTCAAATTTTTCAACTTGCGTGGAAGACGTTAGCGGCAAACGCGTCACCCAATTCGCGTTTATTTGCATTGACTCTGTATGTAATCTACTCGCGCAAATAATTTAATTTGCGTTCGGTGTGAACACACCATTACAGCATGTGGAATTTCCTACACACTCAAAAGTCACACACTTGCTTTGTAGCCTACTGTTGGTTTACATAATGTTTCTGTGCTTGATTCTCATTTTCATAGCTGATCATCTTTTCATAGAACTAAACTCAACTGTGAATTGCCTCTTCCTAGGCTTAAATCCATCATAACTTACTGTAAACTCAACTCTGTGAATCCATTGCTGTTTTCCACATCTGTGCAAACTCACCTTTCTGACATTACCCTTTTTCTTTTAGTAATTCTTCCTCTCGACCCAAAACACTGTTTCGCATAGTCATTAAACTTACTAACCTGACATGAGTAACCCAACTGAGTTCTCAAGCCATTTCTACACTGCAAAAAATACTTTTCTAACTTAGTATTTTTGTCTTGTTTGGAGTCCAAATATCAAACATTTGCATTTACGTCTGTAATATTAAAGCAACACCAAGTAGCTTTTCCTCTTCGGTCGCCCTACTGGTTGGAAACGAAATTGTCCATTGCCGCTGTCGTAAATAATTTAGCCTAGCGTCGCACGCACGCTCGCTGTTTACCCAGCACCGGCTTTAGAATGAACGATGTCCACAGACAAGGTAGAGTATGTTACAGGATTTCATGAAAGGATGATGTATTGCGACATCAGAAACGAAGAAAAACGAAATAAATGACTATTGTAGTCGCTTGACGTAAAGCAGTCGAATTTTGTAGTTCTTTTTGTGGTTGGGTTACTACCCGAAACCCGGGTACCAAAAGCCAAAAACCAAAAGTTACATAGTGCCAGTAAAAGCGATACAGACCCCGTCAGGCGATGCAGAAGTGCCTTTCACCCTGTTACGACTTGATGAACCACTGATAAGATTTTGGAAACATTATTTTAAGGTAAAAAATGTTACATAGTGTTGCTTTAATGACCAATTCACACGGGATAAGAAATCTCAGTAAAACTATCAGAAGTGTGAGAGTAACTCGACTTACACACCGCCATCCCTCTCCTGTCATCATGTGTGTATTACATTGTGCGCAAACACATATAGCCTATATTTATATAAAACAGTTAAGTCCGGTTGAACGATGTATTAATTAACAGATTGTATTATGTTGGTAATAGGCACTTATAAAGCGCTAAAAGATGTTTTGTGCCTCTAACGAGTGCTTTCGATCTTCTTTCTGATCTGAATGGTGTGTAAAACACTTGAGTTCTGCCACAGACACCGTCTAGATGCTTTTTCAAGCGCCTCCATACTTAAACTGCAGAAAACTACTTTTAAACAGGAAATTATGGAATATTTACGTACATATTTCCATCATGTCTATTCGCACGGGATAGCATTACCTGAGGTCATTTTTCCAGACCTTTATACAGAAGGTAAAAGTCTCTAATCTTGACTGACATTGTCCGTGATGATTCCTGAGATGCACATTCAGACAGGGACTAAAATCACTGAGAAGCTCCGGTAATAATTACTGTACCTGTCCATGTTAAACTAGTCCCGTCCTAATTGGGCTTTTGTCCTCTCCTATCCTCTCACATGACCTTCACTCCTGTCACATTCATGAACTTTGACCCTCCCACCTCAGCCTTTATCTCAGAGCTAATCAAGCCACCATCAAACTCGTCTTCCTATCATCTTATATATATATATATATATATAGTTTTATTTTCAGTTCACAAAACATATATACATAACATTACAATTGTCATTTTTCTTTTATAATCAACCAAACCAGCCCCACTCCCAAAAAAACACCACCACGCAATTCAGACCTCACTTATTTGACTGTACTAATCATTAATATAAAATATAAAATGTAAGGAATGTAATTGCAATTAATTTGCAATAAGAGAAGGTCAATTCTTCAGAAGTCTTCCTGTCATCTTTTTTTTTATATATATAATTTTATTTGTAGCAGTTTTTATACAAGACAAACAACCCAAGTCTCCAAATGTAAAAAAAGAATGGTATACCCTAATCAAATGCCCCGCACCCACAGACGTGAGAAGAGAGATTACACTTTAATCACTAAGCAAATAAATTTGTACAATTGGTTGAGATAAAAGAATAAATCATCCATTAATAACCACATATATACATATTTCAACTCTTAAAAAGATACTTAAGGAAGGGGCCCCAGACTTTATCAATTTTTTTTGAAGCATCAGCTTTAGAGAAACGAATCCTTTCGAGCTTGAGGGCCTTCCTATCATCTTGACCCAGCCCCCACTGCCTTAAAAAGTGTGCTTCTGTAATATCATTGCTCATTCCAATTCTCATTTCCCAACTGCTTAATACTGGTTTTATTAACTAAGTTTTTTTAAAGAAACCCGGCCTCGTCCATTCTGACATGGCCAATTATAGAACAAATTTGCATCTTCCATTTCTCTCAAAGCTGCTTGAGAAAGTGGTCGCTGCTAAACTTCAGAACTATTTGTCATCACACAACCTTTATGAATGCTTCCAATCAGCTTTTTGCTCTCCACAGCACTGAGACAGCACTTCTCTGGGTTGTAAATGATCTTCTTATGCCCATCGAATCAGGCTCTGTCTCCGTCTGCACTTTAATTCTCCTTGACATCTTTGCTGCGTTTGACACCATTTCTCACAGTATTCTCATCTCTCGACTCTCTTGCTCTTGGTATTTCTGGAACTGTCCTGTTCTAGTTCATTTCCAACTTGTCTGACCATCAGGTTTACATTTCTATCCGTCAGGCTAAGTCCACTTCGTCCCCGGTCTCACACGGTGTGCCACAGGGCTCTGTCCTTGGACCTTTACTCTTCATCGTCTGCATGCTTCCCAATTCCCATCCTGTCAACATTGCTTTGACTTTCTTTGCTATGCAGATGAAACGATAACATTCGTTCCCAACACACTGCTTTTCCACCTTGTTATAACTTTATCAGTTTGCTGCAGCAACGCACTTTGAATTTCAACTTTTCATGCCCAATATTTAGTTATGATATTACATGCATATATATAATATATATATATATATATATATATATATATATATATATATATATAAAGAACAGACCCTCTCTCATGTTTTTCTAGTTTCATGCTTTCTTTTTATCAACACTTAAAGGGGTCATATAATGGTACATGCACTTTTTCAAGTTGATTGTACTGAAATGTGTGTTGGCAGTGCCTGTACACAACCATCATATAATGATAAAAATCTATCCAGTGATTTGTTTTAATTTCCTTATATGTTTTCCCCTGCCTCAAATCGAGCCGTTCGACCGTGTCGACCGATTGGAGGGTCTCTGGGGTGAATGGAGGAGTGGGCGGGGCTAGACTCCAGGCTTCTGGGTGATGATTGGAGGGTCTCTGGGGTGATGAGGAGTGGGCGGTGCTAGACTACGGGCTTCTGCGTGATGATTGGAGGGTCTCTGGGGTGATGAGGAGTGGGCGGGGCTAGACTCCAGGCTTCTCGGATGATTGGAGGGTCTCTGGGGTGATGAGGAGTGGGCGGTGCTAGACTACGGGCTTCTGCGTGATGATTGGAGGGTCTCTGGGGTGAGGAGTGGGCGGGGCTAGACTCCAGGCTTCTACGCGATGATTGGAGGGTCTCTGGGGTGAATGAGGAGTGGGCGGTGCTAGACTACGGGCTTCTGCGTGATGATTGGAGGGTCTCTGGGGTGAGGAGTGGGCGGGGCTAGACTCCAGGCTTCTACGCGATGATTGGAGGAGTGGGCGGGGTGAATAGAGGAATGGGCGGGGCTAGACTCCGGGCTTCTGCGTGATTATTGGAGGGTCTCTGGGGTGATGAGGAGTGGGCGGAGCTAGACTCCAGGCTTCTGCGTGACGATTGGAGGGTCTCTGGGGTGATGAGGAGTGGGCGGGGCTAGACTCCAGGCTTCTATGTGATGATTGGAGGGTCTCTGGGGTGAATGAGGAGTGGGCGGGTCTAGACTCCGGGCTTCTGCGTGATGATTGGAGGGTCTCTGGGGTGATAAGGAGTGGGCGGGGCTAGACTCCAGGCTTCTGTGTGACGATTGGAGGGTCTCTGGGGTGATGAGGAGTGGGCGGGGCTAGACTCCAGGCTTCTACGTGATGATTGGAGGGTCTCTGGGGTGAATGAGGAGTGGGCGGGTCTAGACTCCGGGCTTCTGCGTGATGATTGGAGGGTCTCTGGGGTGATGAGGAGTGGGCGGGGCTAGACTCCAGGCTTCTGCGTGACGATTGGAGGGTCTCTGGGGTGATGAGGAGTGGGCGGGGCTAGACTCCAGGCTTCTCCGTGATGATTGGAGGGTCTCTGGGGTGATGAGGAGTGGGCGGTGCTAGACTCCGGGCTTCTGCGTGATGATTGGAGGGTCTCTGGGGTGATGAGGAGTGGGCGGGGCTAGACTCCAGGCTTCTGCGTGATGATTGGAGGGTCTCTGGGGTGATGAGGAGGGGCGGGGCTAGACTCCAGGCTTCTCCGTGATGATTGGAGGGTCTCTGGGGTGAATGAGGAGTGGGCGGGGCTAGACTCCGGGCTTCTACGTGATGATTGGAGGGTCTGTCGAAAGACTCCTTTTGATTGACAGCGATTTTGTACTATAAAAAGACGCTGACTCTGAAGCTGTTCGAGCTCAGTCCCATCGCGGATTTCGCAAGTGTATCGAAAGACAAACTGCTGCAATCTATTGGTATTTGCTTGGCGAAATTGCTAGCCAATTTTCATCATACATTTCACCACATTCCTTGTTTCAGTTTAACATAATTCCCACATTTCCCACGTCGAGTTTAATATCTTTTTTTTAGATTGTTTGTTCATTGATTCATACAGTCGGCTAGGCTAGCTAGGCTATAAATAAGTGGACAATTTTTATGATGTCGGCTGAAAATGAGCTTTCCCTCTTTGAAAGACCAGTGCCTCACACACACCAAGAGATCCACATTACTCAATTTTATGCAGATTACATTAGCTACGTTTCCTTGTGCAATACAAGGATCTTCATCACATTGAAAGCCCTTCATGGTCTCGCTGTATATTTCTGACCTCATTCAATTACCTACAGCCCTGCACTCTCGGGTCCTCTCAATCTGCTCTATATATACACACACTACCAGTGAAACGTTTGGGGTCGGTACGATTTTTTATGTTCTTAAAAGAAGTCTCTTCTGCTCACCTAGGCTGCATTTATTTGATTAAAAATACAAAGAAAACAGTAAAAATTGTGAAATATTATTACTATGTAAATCATCTGTTTTCTATGTGAATATATAGTAAAGTGTAATTTATTCCTGTGATCAAAGCTGAATTTATCATCATTACTCCAGTCTTCAGTGTCACATGATCCCTCAGAAATCACTATAATATGATGATTTGATGCTCAAGAAACATTTATGATTATTATCACAGTTGAAAACAGTTGTGTAAATTTTTTTTCAGGATTCTTCAATGAATAGAAAGTTCAAAAGAATAGCATTTATCTGAAATAGAAAGCTTTTGTAACATTAAACGCTACCATTTAAAAGTTTGAGTTCAGTAAGAATTGTTTATTTTTTGGGGGAAAGAAATAAAAGAAATCAATACTTTTATTCATCAAGGATTAATTAAATTGATCAAAAGTTACAGTAACATTTATAATGTTACAAAAGATTCAGTTTCTTTTGAACTTTCTATTCATCAAAAAATCCTGACATTTTTTTTAAATTAACTGTTTTAAACATTGATAATAATCATAAATGTTTCTTGAGCATCAGATCATCATATTATAGTGATTTCTGAAGGATCATGTGACACTGAAGACTGGAGTAATGATGATAAATTCAGCTTTGATCACAGGAATAAATTACACTTTACTATACATTCACATAGAAAATATCTGTTTTAAATAGTAATAATATTTCACAATTTTTACTGTTTTCTTTGTATTTTTAATCAAATAAATGCAGCTTAGGTGAGCAGAAGAGACTTCTTTTAAAAACATTAAAAATCTTCCCGACCCCAAACTTTTGAACAGCAGTGTATAAATAAATAAATAAATAAATAAATAAATAAATATATATAGATAGATAGATGTAGAAAGCAGAAGAAAGTGAAGAGAAAGAAACTCACTCAGGACGTAAAGCGTCAGTCTGATGGCCGCCAGACAGAATCCTTCGAAGAAGCGCAGCGTGCTGAACATGGCCATATCCACGGAGAACGCCACGGCTAACCCAAACACCAGCACCGACAGCACCGACACCAGCAGAACCGGGATACGACCCAACCTGCGGGGTTACAGCAAGAGTTAGGAATAAATACAGTATATATCACAGCTGGGCAAAAAAAATCAATTTGTTGATTAATCGATTCAAAATCCATTCTCAAAGGACAAGAATCGATTTTTTCCATATTCATCTACCTATCACCCAAAAGCCAGTATTAGTTTCCTCCACTTTTCATACGCTTGCATGTCACATCTAATGCTGTGAGATTTTATGTTTGTTTGTTTTATCTTAAACATAAAATAACCTGATCGTGTCTGACTCGTCCAATTTTCAGCATCAGTTTTTCATCTTGCATCAAAATCTGTCTATTCACACTATTCCTGTTTTAATGTACACAAGTGTACCTAAAGTAAAAAGAGTTTAATATACAGGTTTGTGGCTCTTAATTTCTTTTTATTAATTAACCACTTGTAAACTTATGTTCACTGTTCTTTTTTTATAAATGTAGGATTTGTATTTAATCTATATTTATTGAGTCGAATCGAGAATCGAAATCGGAAATCGAATTGAGGGCTGCACAATATATCGAAATTATTGAAATATCGCAAATCTATATATCGCAATATGCATATCCCAACGGCTTGCAATATCGTCATACGATGGAAGCACATTCTGCCATATAAGAAAAACATTATTTGGGAAATCGTATTAAATGTCTTAATTATGACATTAAAAGACATAATGAGATAAAAAGGCAACATTTTGACATGCTAAGTCATAATTATGAAAATTGAAAAAATAAAGTAAACTGGGACATATTATACACAATAATTCTTCATAAAAATATGGGACAAAAAAATGATTGGGACACTTTGAGCTGATGATGTTTTGCTGAAGTGTTTTTTTTTAATCAGTCAAAAACTGTTCATTATTATGACTTTTATCTCAATATTTTTTTTTAAATCTCAGATTAGGAGGTAAAAAGTAAAAAATTGACATGCTAAGTCATAATTCTGACATAAAAAGTCTAAAACTGTCAACTTTTTGTCATTACGATCTCAATATTTTTTTTTAAATCTCAGATTAGGAGGTAAAAGTCAAAAATTTGACATATGAAGTCATAACTATGACATAAGTCTAAAATGGTTAACTTTTTGTCATTATTATGACTTATCTTAATATTTTTTTTCTAAATCTCAGATTAGGAGGTAAAAAGTCAAGGCAAATTTTTTTCATTATTATGACTTTTTATCTCAATATATATATATATATATATATATATATATATTATCTCAGATTAAGAGGTAAAAAGTTACATTTTTGACACATGAAGTCATAATTATGGCATAAAAAGTCTAAAACTGTCAACTTTTTGTCATAATTCTGACTTTCTCTCTCTAATTTAGAATTAGAGTTCATTTTTATGACTTTTATCTCAATATTTTTTTTTAAATCTCAGATTAGGAGGTAAAAAGTAAAACATTTGACATACAAAGTCATAATTATGACATAAAAAGCCCAAAACGGTCAACTTTTTGTCATTATTATGACTTTTATCTCAATATTTTTTTATATGAATATCACATTATTTAATGAGTTATCACATAATCGCATTTTCCTTCAATTTTGGCAGCCCTACTTGCAAATCGTATTGAATTGGTCGATCTGAATCTATAACCCAGCACTAGTGCATATATATATGAGCGTAACCATCATAGATGAACATGTTGGTGCCGTACCAGTCTGCCATCGCTCCCATCAGCAAATACCCGAAAATAGACCCGACCAACAGAGAGAACTTGGCGATGTGAACCTTCCACTCTCCGTCACACACCAGCGTCCACTGCACACAAAACAACACACACATCACATATACAACCAGAACACCTTCAACATTTCTCAATTATCACAGTCGATTCACTACAGTTTAGAAAATGCTCATAAAATATGATGAAATCAGTTGATATTTCACTGGTTTTGTCTCACACATGAATTATGTTGAATATCTGTCAGCTTTTAAATTTAACTACACAATTAGATAAAACCAGTTTAGCTCAAGCAGTTACCCACAATGCTTCATGTTGTTCAGTCTGTGTGTAAAAAGAGCATTAGTTATTAAAGAAAAAACACTTCAGCAAAACATGATCAGATCAAAGTGTCCCAATCATTTTTTGGTCCCATATTTTTATGAAGAATTATTGTGTATAATATGTCCCAGTTTATTTTAATTTGCTCTCCTCATTTACATAAATGAACTATAGTGTCCTGCACACACTAGTGAAAAATATCACAAATGATATCTGGTGTCTGAATACTTTTTGGTTTGACTGTATATAGCTCCATAATTGTCAATAAAATCAAAATGTGATATACAGTAAGTCATACTTAAGTTTCTACCATAAAAAACAGGCAATTTAATTACAGTAAGTATGAAATATAAACTTTTTTGTGAGGATATTTCCATGTCAGTTAAGAATTTTTCCTCCAAAATAAACAGGAATGTAAAAAAAAGTGAATTATGGTAATGTGTAAAAATAAATGTATTGGAATATTTATACATGATTGAAGTATTTAAATTCTTGTATTCGAGTATTTTCTATTGTAATACAGTAAAACAATTAGTGAATTATATTTAAGAATAATTAGAATCATATTTAAACTCAAAGCCAAATCATCCTGCAATAATTAAACATTTAGTGGTGAAATGTGATCAAATATCACGAAAACAATGTCATGATGCATCTTGATGCAAACTATAATTCATTTCTTTATATTGATTAAGAGATTATACGTAATAAAGTCAAACACAAACACATGTAGAACATCAGATGCGTCCTGCATGACTCGCTCCACGTTTAAAGGACTTTGTGTTTCTGACGTGAAACGTGACAAATTTGATTAGAAATTGACCAATTCACACAGAAGTGAGTAAATATCCTCAAACAGCAAACGACCCAGCGCTTCATTAGCATTTCATTACATGAAGGAACCTCTTTAACACACACTCAGTAAAGACTAGATTATCAGTGTGAGAAAGGACACACACACCAACTCACAAGCATACACACACACCTCTCTCCTTACACACACACACACACTACAAGCATACACACAAAACTCTCTCTCTTACACACACACACACACACACACACACACACACACACACACAACCAACACACACACACACACACACACACTCACAAGCACACACACACACACACACACACACACACACACACACACACACACACCACACACACACACACACACACAAACACTCTCTCTCTTACACACACACACACACCACACACATCACAAGCATACACAACAAACACTCTCTCTCTACACACACACATCACAAGCATACACACAAAACACATACGCACACAAACACACTCTCTCTTACACACACACACACACACAAACACACTCTCTCTCTTACACACACAAAACACACACACACACACACACACACACACACACACACACACAACCAACACAAACACCACACAACACCACAACTTAAAAAATGCTGGGTCAAATATGGACAAACCCAAACGTTGGGTTAAAAATGTAATGTAAAAATCTACTCTGTGATCTAATTTATTTTTTATTATCGTTGTTGTGATATAATTATTATTTTCTCCTATATTCTTATTCGAGTGTTTTTGTTTTTGATTATATATATATTTTGCATGTGTGTATATTGTTCTTGTAGATGTGGATATATGCTTAAAAGAGGGAGAAAAGAGGGAGGAAAGGATACATTGTATTTGTGAATGGAAGTATTGTATTGTTTCCCTTTTTTCTCTTCCAATAACAATGAAAATGTAATGTAAAAATCTAACCCAACGGCTGGGTTTGTCCATATATGACCCAAAGTTGGGTTGAAACAACCCAGCAGTTTTTACACACAGCTATCGGCCAAAGAAACTGAGAGAAAGAGTTAAACAGGAACGCCGTGCAGCACTTCTGTCAGACTCTCAGATAAACGACTGAAAGCTTGTGCATCTTCTGTGTAAATGAAGCTCTGAAGGGAAATGTGTGAGATAATGTGACAGGAGCTTTTACAGGAGCTAGTTTCACACACTCAAAAAAATGCTGGGTTAAAAATGTGTTGTTGTTTTTTTGCAACCCAGTGCTGGGTAAATACTGGACAGAACACATGCTGGGCTATTTTGACCCAAAATTTGGTTTTATACATTAACCCATTTGCTGGGTTGTTTTTTTATTTATTTGAGGACAAAAGCGCACTAAGAGGTAAGCGCTGGGTAAAAGTTTCCAAAACAAACCCAAATGCTGGGTCAGCTGATTATGGAGAAAATAACCCAGCAATATAGTCAAAATACTCATCCCAGCATTTGGGTTTAAAAATAACACAGCATTTTTTATAGTGCATGCATAGATGTCTACATGGAGTCCCTCTGCATGCAAAGAGATTCTGTTTTTGCAATCTGACCATCCCTTTAAACGCACATTACACTAAAAATTGCTGGGTTGTTTTAACCCAACTTTGGGTCAAATATGGACAAACCCAGCCATTGGGTTACATTTTTAAATTGCATTTTTAATCCAACGTTTTGGTTTGTCCATATTTGACCCAAAGTTGGGTCATAAACAACCCAGCAGTTTTTCGAGTGGCCCAGTTTCCGGGGCTCACGGTGCACATGTTACACATGTTATCTGCTCCGCTCTGGTCTGGGTGTGACACTGAAATCTCCGGCTGAGTTTAACAGATACGCTCGCTCACTAACCCTGGGACACTGATGTTTAATAACTCATTTACAGGACTAACGCTGATCAATGCAACCTGTGATCAACCCAATCTGCAAGTGCATCACATCATTGGTAGTTCTGGGAGTTATTCAGATTAAAATTAGAGGGGAAATACCAGCTTTTATGTTAATGTTTGCAGATTTAATGTGTATTCAAATGCATGTTCTGACCACACATAACATGCATTGTGATTCTCATGAGGAGTAGATAGTAAACCTCTCAATGAAGAATATAAGATGCTTTATGTCTCCAGTGTATTATATATCTCTGTTAAAGGAAATAAAGGAATAGTTCACCCTCAAAACTTAAAGTCTGCCATCATTTACAGTTTACTGTCATGTTGTTTTGTTTGTCATTCCTGACCAACGCAAGATGACATTTGTTGTCGTACTGGCCAATACATTTCATAAAGTTAGGGCTTGGTTTGGGATCATGCTTTGGTAGATTATAATTATTATATTAAAATATTGTGATTATGAGACAAAAAGTTGAAATTATGTCACAAAATTCTAATTCACAAGTGGTTATTAATAAAAAGAAATTAAAAGCCATTTTATTTTAGGTACATTAAAACAGAACCCAACTCTAATTCTAAATTAGGAGAAAAAGTCATAATTATGACAAACAGTTGACAGTTTTAGACTTTTTGTCATAATTATGACTTTGTATGTAAATTCTTTTACTTTTTACCTCTTAATCTGAGATAAAAATATATATATGAGATAAAAAGTCATACTAATGACAAAAAGTTAACAGTTTTTTACTTTTTATGTCATAATTATGTCTTAGCATGTCAAAATGATGTCTTTTAATGTCATAATTAAGACATTTAACATGATTTTCCAAATAATGTTTTTCTGATTTGGCGAATGTGCTTCCATTGTGTGACCGACAGACCAAAAATTCAAGCTGTTATTTGCTGAAGCATTTTCAGGGCTCGAGCGCTCCAGTCCCCATTCACTCCCATTGAATAGAAAAGAACAGTGTAAACATTCGGTTAAACATCTTCTTTTGTGTTCCAATGAAGAAAGCAAGTCATAGGAGTGTGGATGGATACAACATTGAGTAAATACGACAGAATTAGAATTAAAATTTAACCGATGACGGAATTTATTTTATTTTTTTAAAAGTGAACTATTCCTTTAAATGGTAGCTTTCCATCAAGCCGGAGGGAATCCTTTTTCCAAGGGCATCCATCAGTAGATCTTACCTTAGTGACCACATTCTGCTGCAGTCCCGATTGCAGCTCAAACCTCCACTCCGAGCACATACACGCCGTAACGAAGCCGTTCTCGGTACCGTTCCCGATCAGATCCACGAATAAATCCCGTTCCGAGCCCGTCCCGTTCCCCGCGCGCACGCACTTCCTGTCCGGTTGACCGAGCAGAAAGTGATCGGAGAACTGGATGAACGAGATGAGGAAGGCAGGGATCCACGTTAGAGCCACCAGGCGCCTCTGATACCTCCCGAACCCCCCGAGGAACGGCAGAACCACCGTGTCCACCTGCAAGAGCCGCTTCTGCGGTTCGGACTGCGACACATTCCCGTTCTCCGCCGGTGCGTCGAGCCCGTCCAGCCGAACCGCATCCATTGCGCGTCGGTTTCAGGGTCTTTGTCTTAGAATCACACGCACACACACTGAGAGAAGTCTGAACGAACAGAACCCAGTCTGAATCCGAGCTTTGATAATCCAGTTGATGCGCAAGGGGCCCCATAAGGTCTTTGTCGAACCCGGTGGTCACAGCGCCATCGCCGGGCTGTAGAGACCCGGTGGTCTCCAACAGGTCCGCAGGTTACGCAGCTGATGCACAGGTGTGGCCCGTGTATCCATCATTGAATCCCGCTGAACTCACATCAGGGATGATGATGATGATGCTGAGCCCGGGAGCCGAGCACACCCAACGCTCGCGCACTAGCTCAGAAATAACCCCTATGTAGGCTGGTGAAGGCTTGGTTATAACGCGTCGCACGCCCGCGTGCATCGCACCGCATCCAAAATGCAAGATCCGCCCTCGTCGCGCGCACCGAGCTCTTCTATTGGCGCGCGCGTGGCATGCGCGCACACGCACGAGCTGCTCTGTCCTGTCCTCCAGTGTGGTGGTGTGTGTGGTGTGTGTGTGTGTGTGTGATTGGACGAGGGTAACAAAGAGCCTTTGTGTGGCATCTGCCCCCCCATGAGCTCAGGGCAAAAACACTTCAGTGGGATTGAACAATCACTGCGCTTAACTTTAACACTAGCGGGAGATCCACTGCACATTTATCTTCAGTTTACAGTTTATATTATATTATATTATATTATTATTATATTATATTATGTTAAACATTGATAAAGACATTATGTTATGTTATATTATATTAATTATATTTAATATATTATTTATATATATTATTATATTATATTAAATATTATTTTAATTATATTATATTATTTTACACTATATGACATTATATTATATTATATTACATTACATTATTACAATCTGTATATTGCCATTCAATGTTTAATGGAAAAAGTTTTTACTATGTGAAAAACAGTATGCAGAGCATGTAAGAAAAGTGCATCATATTATATTATATTATATTATATTTTGATGTGCATTATACTGTACATTATTCTTGCAAAATGAATAATTAAATAAATGGACCTGAAATGTTGTTTTTAGTTAAAACACTTTTATTATAAGAGGAAAAAAAGTGGATATTATATTGTTATATTATATTATGTTGTGTTATATTATATTATAATATAATAATGTGGATCATATATATTGTGTTTAAACGATTTTATTATTAAAAAGGGTACAATCAATGTTAAGGAATTATATTAATGTGCATCATTATAGGCTATACTGTACATTATCTTCCCAAATAATAGATTATTGCCATTCAATGGACATTTTTAATGGAAAAGTTTTTATTGAGAAACGACTGCATAACATTTCGAAAACATATTAAGTTATGTTATATAATATTACATTTTAATGTGCATTATACTGTACATTATCTTGCAAAATGAAATGGACCTGAACTATTGATTTGAGTTTAAACGGTTTTATTATAAGAGAGTGCAATCAATGTTAAGGAATTATTCTATTCTATTCTATTCTATTATAATGTGCATCATATATAGGCTACTGTATATTATCTTGCCAAATAAATAATTAATGGACATTAAATATTGATTTTGAAAATGTTTTATTATGTGAGACGAGAATGCAGAGCATTAAGGAACAGTGGATCATGTAATATTATTTAAATATGCATTTTAATGTTCATTATACTGTACATTATCTTGCAAAATAAATAATTTTATAAATGGACCTGAAAATGATAATATAATTGTTATATAATCAATAAAAATGTTTTTTTTTTAATGGAATTTAAGTTGAAGTGACTTAAACATTCAAGTTTATAGTACTTAAAAATTTAAGGAAGCAACTTTTTTTATTATTATTTATTATATATCGCATGTTTTGATTGGTTCATGCCCGGGTGTATGGAAGCAAATAAGAGACATAATCTATTTGAAATTTAACAGCCAATGAATACTTAGTTTTGAAATATTTTATTTTGAAAAACATTTATCTGAATGTATTTGCTCTGAATTCACCCCTTTGAAATGTTATGTGAATATTTCACTTGAATTTTTCGATCTGAATTTGAGCAACCTGAATATATTTATCTGAAACTCTGTAAGTTGATTTTTTGTGAGCATTGAAAAATATTCATTGAAATTCAGGTTTTTCAAATGGAAATCAAGAATTTACATAGGCCTATTTCATAATCAATAAAAATGAAAAAAAAAAGTTAAGTCAGTTCAATGTATTTTAAGTTTAAGTGACTTAAACATTCAAGTTCATAGTACTTAAAAATTTAAGGAAGCAATTTTTTTTATTTTTCTATCAGTTTGAGGCTCGGGAGCATATGGCCTGGCAGCTCCACACACTCTGGCCAAGAGCGTCTCAAGGCTTCTCCTGGAAGAGTCTGCCGTCCTTCATCCTCCACTTCCAGACCAGGACAAGCTCAACACGTCACTGCGCTTTATCACACATGCAGGAGCGTTTATATATCGCCATATTATGACTAAAATATGAAATACCACCATAAAATATAATCATTAGCATTTTAAACTATGATAATCTAAGCAAAGAAATTAAACAGTATCTTCACTTAAAGCTTTCAAGCTACAACCACCAAACTCGGCTCCAAACTCGCGCTGCTATTTCTTTTCTAACTGATCCGACTTACGAATTTCGTTAAACGGACGATCAAAACTACGAAAATCCCATAGACGTTCTTTGAGGGGGGTCAAAACTTCTGTACAATAAGATTTATTGAGTATCACTAGCAAAGCTTAATGTATATCCTAGTCTCAGCCGTCACGCCCACGATGCATATGGTACACTTAACTGGAAACACTTCAGGAATGTCGAAGTCGTCATCTGATTGGTTGAATTTCATCGGATTTCCGGGGGGCGCGAGTGTCGCGTTTATTTTCGGTCCGCCGGGAAACAAAGCGCATACGTGCGATTGCGGTAGAAAAACTGTTGTGTTTACATGAGTGACAACGAGCATTTATCAAGATCAGCTAAACGTAGTAAACGTAGTAAACAGTAAACGTAATCAGCGATGACTTACTGCTTGTTTTCTTCTCCTTCTTTGATTGCCTATGCTGACTGACTTGTTGCACCTGGTCTGTTGTTGTGGGGACATTTCCACGCTCCGAAACGTGACGCTGAACGAGACGAACTGTAATTAGTTGTTTGACATGTCGGTCAAACGGCCTCATGGGCGGGCCTTGGCCAAAGAAAGCTGCTATGAATTCCAGACCTTCAGCCGTCAGTCAGTCTGAAGGTCTGGCTACGCGAGACTAATCCTATGTTAAAACATGCTAGCAATGTGGTAATAGTGCTAACAAAATAATAGCAACATGCTAATCTTGCTAGCAACATTATAAACCATGTTAGGAATGTGTTAAACCATGCTAGCAACATTTTAGCAATGTGTTAACAATGCTGCCAACAATGCTGGAACATTCAAGCAATGTGTTAAAACATACTAGCATTAGCAAAATGCTAATCATGATAGCAACATGCTAATTAATACTACCAACATGTTAATTCATGTTAACATGTTAATTCATATTAGCCACGTTAATTCGTGTTACATGTTAAATAAGGCCAGCAACATCAGTGTGGTAAATCATGCTAGTAACATGTTAAAACAGGCTAACAATGTGTTAAATCCTGTTAACAACATGTAATTCATGTTAGCAATGTTCTAACTTTTGTTCTAACTCTAATGCTAATATTTTAGCATTTTGTTAACATGATTTAACATGTTGTTAACAATGTGCTAATCATGCTAACAACATGTTAAAACATGTTGAAATGTGCTAAATAATGCTAGCATACTGTTAGCAGCATTCTAAACCGTGTTAGCAAAATGCTAAAACATGCTAATGTTCTGTTAAATCATGAAAACATGTAAAATCATGCTAGCAGCATGTTAACTGTTAACAGTGTGGTAAACAATGCAGCATTGCTCAATCATGTTAGCAACATTTTAAAACATGGCAATTATGTTTTAATTCATGTCAATTCATGCTAACAATGTGCTAATCATCCTAGCAACATGCTAAAACATGTTAGTACATAGTAAAATCTACAAACTTCAAGTTTTTCTAAGTTTGTTGACAAACTTTACTCATCCAGTTGTAAATTATTAAAACATTGTTAAGATGTTATTCTTCTCAAGGCTGGTCAGAATGGACAAATCGCAGTCGTTTGCCATTTTACAGAAATGCAAAAGATTTTTTATTTAGATATCAACTGGTGTTTTTTGTAGAATTTGTATTACATTAAAACAAAACCCAAATAGGGCTCAGCAAAATATTGGGTTTTATGCACCCTGGTGGAAGAACAACCATCTGATAGCAGAAAAACAGTAATTAGCTAAAACTAGCCATCCAAATCCTCAGAAACAAATTCAATATAATTCAAATATACTCAACATAAAGTCATTTCTGAAACTCATTTCACAATACTACACAGGTATTATCCCTGTAATGCATTTCTTAATACGTTTAAAAAGACTTCTCACCACAATGTTGTTTTTGTAATCTTGAATCTGAAACTCTCATACGTTTATTTTGTGTAAATACTCTGAAGACTTTAGGAAGCAGGGATCTCTGATGGTTTTTGATACATCCTACAAAATAATCAGAATAGATGAGGCTATGATCTTCTTCCTGGATTGTAATACTGGCTCAGATATAATTGATAACACAAAGTTAAAAATTCTTCTTGGGAAGTTTCATATACATAAAGCTAAAGTAATGTTATAACACCCTCTTTTAATTTCTTTTGTAAAGATCTTAAAATATTGCATGACTCATTGAATTCAATCACTAGAAATAAGAAGTGCATAAAAACATCTCATATTTTGAAAAAAATTGTTTGTTGAATTCAATGTTTTACTCTGTGCAATGTAAGATCTGTTGTTTTCCCCAATATCTGTTTGTCTTATGTTTGATGTTAAATGTCATTGTAAGCTTTAATGAAAGTTGAGTAAAAAATAAAAAAGTAATTTTAGAGAGAGTAAGTTGCACAGAGAGAAGAGCTGCTGTTTGCTTCCCCCCAGAGGCGCGTGTCTGTAAGCGCATAACCCAAATCTGAGTTCATATTCAGTGACCAGCAGATGGCATTATATGTTAAAAAAAACATAAAACAACAACAACAACATGGCGCGTAATATCTACATGACTTTTTAAGGATGTACTGTTTGGCTTCTTTAATTTACAAAAATCTGCATTTAATGAGTATTTTTTTGTTAATCTATTAATGCAAAATTTCACATTCACCGTAGTAAATTCCCTCAGCAGAATCCCTTATTGGTTTTAGTAGAGAGGTCCAACAGTAGGTCTACACCCGAAGCTAGGGTGACCAGCAGTCCTGTTTTCCCGGGACATGTCCTGGCCGTCCTGGTGTTTTTTTCAAGTGATTAAAATGTCCTGGTTTTCCAAAAACTCCTGGGAAAGATCAGCTCTACAGCAAAATATAGATGGGCAAACAAGGAGGATGAGGAAGAAAAACAGCACTTTAAAAAATAAAACTGTAATTTTTACGGTAAAAAACGGCAGCTGTGGTTGCCAGAACTTTACCATCAAATATACGGTAAAAATACGGTAGCAACGTTATTAGTTTTACAGACTTAATTCAAAATTTACAGTAATACACCATATTTTTTATTATCTGATATAATGTTAATTTACCAACCTATTGAAGTATTAATATCTGTTTTGAAACATTGTAATACAGTGACAACCACCAATCACAGCTGAGATGAGAATCACATGATCATTCAAAGCTCATCACAAGCAGCTCTTCCATAAAACAATGAATAGTAATTTACAGAAGCTGCACAGTGTCATTCACAAACTCCTAAACACCATCATGGTAACACAATGAAATTTAAAAAATGCAATAAACATTAGTTAAATAACATTAAGTGTAACACAAAAACCCTAATGTACATAACTGATTAGAAAAAAATAAGAAAATGATGAAGAAACAGTTATTTCAACAAAAATACATCAAATGTGAAGTGTCACGCAGGGAATTGTGGGAATGTCAATTTACGTTTTTTTCACTGTAAATTACACAATGAGTTTTTTTTTCACTTTCAAAAACTGTAAATTTAACGGTATTTTACAGTAAAATTAATGAAATGTACCATTAGATCTATCACAGTTATTTACCGTATATACAGTGGTGCTCAGAATTAATGGCACCCCTGGTAATTTGATCAAAAATGGCTGTAAAAAATAAATCTTCACCGTTTATCCTTTTGATCTTTCATTAAAAAAATTGGCAAAAATCTAACCTTTCATTGAAGTAAAAGAATTGAAAATGGGGGGGGAAATCACATTATAAAAAATATTTTTCTCCAAAACACGTTGGCCACAATTATTCATACCCCTAGAATTTTTTATGAATAAAATATCTATGAAGTATATTCCCATTAATATTTACCTTTTTTAGCACACCAGGGTGACTAGGAACATGAAATTGTCGCTATGACTTCTTGTTTCACAGGAGTTTAAATATGAGGAAGCACATCCATTACAATGAATAAAACCACAGAACATGGTTCTGATGTGCACAAAAGATTGTTGAGCATCACAAAATAGAAAGTGGATGTAAGAAAATATCAAAAGAATTAAAAATCCCCATTTCCACCATCAGGGCAATAATTAAGAAGTTCCAATCATCTAAAGATGTTACGATTCTCCAGGAAGAGGACGTGTGTCTATATTTTCTTAATGGACGGTGAGGAGGAACGTTTGAGTAGCCAAAGACTCTTCTAGGATCACAGATGGAGAATTGCAGGGATTACGTTGAGTTTTGGGGTCAGAAAGCCTATTAAAAAAAATCAAACAACCCCTACATCACCACATGTTGTTTGGGAGGGTTTTGAGAAAAATGCTCCTCGCTCCTCCAAATACAAACTCCAGCATATTCAGGTGTCAGACCGACTGGATCTTCAAACGGCAGCAGGGTTCTGTGGTCAGATTAAACTAAAAAAAGAGCTTTTTGGCAGCAAAACACACTAGATGGGTTTGGTGCACACAAGAATAAAAAGTATCCCATGTGTACAATTTAATTTACCATTGGATCTTTAATGTTGTGGGCATATTTTTCTGCTGGAGGTCCTGGACTTCTTATTGAGATACATGGCATTGTGGATTCTATCAAATATCAACAGATAAAAAATCAAAACCTGACGCCTTCTGCTAGAAATCGTATAATGGGCCGTGGTTGGATCTTCCATCAGGACAACAATCCAAAACAAACATCAAAATCAACACAAAAATGTGTTAGGGAGCACAAAATGAAGCTTCTGCCATGACCGTCCCAGTTCCCTGACCTGAACCATATAGAAAATGAGTGGCTGAACTGAAGAGAAAAAACACAAACATGGATCTGGGAATCTGAAGGATCTGGAGAGACTCTGTATGGAGGAATGTCTCTGATCTCAGTCAGGTGTTCTCCAAACTCATCAGGCATTATATGAGAAGACTCAGAGCTGTTATCTTGGCAAAAGGAGATTGCAAAAAGGTATTTAATAAAAGGGTATGAATAATTGTGGCCAACGTGTTTTGGAGAAAAACATTTATTTTATAATGTGATTTCCCCCCCACTTTCAAATCTTTTACTTCAATGAAAGGTTAGGATTTTGCCAATTTTTTGAATGAAAGATCAAAAGGATAAACGATGCAGATTTATTTTTTATAGCCATTTTTTATCATATTTACCAGGGGTGCCATTAATTCTGAGCACCACTGTAGTAAGGAAACTTTCTGTTAACCAATTAACAGTTTTTTACTGTTGCATTTTGTACTGTTAAAATCATGATAATTTTTTACGATTTTTTATCAAAAATAGCTCTCACAAACTTAGGATAGAAGAGCCTAGGATAAAGAGGAGGAAAACTAAAGATATAGCTAAATATATTTTGTTAGTTCGTTTTTGTAAGTTTGTGAGGGCTATTTTTGATAAATTTGGAGGTATTTCTTTTAGTTATTTATTATTTATATATATTTATTTTTCTAATACAGAAGAGACATTATTTCTATCATTATTTCATTCATTATTTTTGAAACCTGTCATAATAAAACTGTCACGGTGTCTGGTTTATGTTCCTTGTGTCACCACTAGATGTCCTCCTTCCCAACGGTGTCCATCACACTCTTAAACTACATGCCCCATGATCCTTGTCTTTTCATTGCACTCAGCTGTCTCTTATCACTGATCATTGCACTCAGCCTGTTCCCCATTAGCATTGTCATTTCCCTGTGTATATAACCCTGTCTGGTTTAGTATGTGTCATGAAGTCCTTGGATTTATCACGCCACTTCTGTGTTCCTGTTTATGTTCTTGTTTTAGATGGATTATGATATCGACTATTGCCTGGACTGGATTTTAGTGATGGGCAGATCGAGGCTTCGTGAAGCAATGAAACAGTTGAACCAAATGGTCCATATTGTTTCGAGGCTTCGAATCATTCCGACACCCGTCTCCACGGTGACACCTAGTGGTCACTTGCATGTGTTGATCTGAAAAAACCTTGACGAGCCATGACAATTTGTTGTTTTTTTATTATTGTACTTTTCTAATATGTGAATCTTGTAACCTATAGGCTCCTCACTGTGCATAATGTTATTTTGGTCCTGCAAAATGAATATTAATAAAATAAATCAAGCCACAATGTCTCTCTTTTGTACATATTTTTATTCAAAAATATAAATTTCTCTGCTGTGGAAGGACTTCTCAAATGGCGCATCATGGATAATGTATTGTTGCAGTAGGCGAGCTGCCGATCGCAATACACACATCTCACTTTATTTGTTGTTTCTAAATGGAAATGCTCCCACACCACAGATGTACGGCATCTCTTCTGGAGAGCCTCCATTTTATCTATCTATCCAAATCTATCTAGATATGTATCTCTAATCTATCTATGTATTTAGATATGTATATAATATGTATCTATAATCTATCTGTGTATTTAGATATGTATATAATATGTATCTATAATCTATCTGTGTATTTAGATATGTATCTATAATCTATGTCTCTATAATATTTATATATGTAGCCTATCTTTAATCTATCTATATATGAATCTATCTATCTATTAATCTAGCTGTCTATACATATGTATCTATTAATGTGTTGTGTAAATTTAAATGTAAGCCTAAATATAACTAAACAAATCGCACTATAAATGTCACTATATCACCAAAAATCCACTATCTCAAAATCAAACTCCTCTCACAAAAAACCACGATGTCAATATGCGTTAATTTCACTTTTATACAGATGTGCGATTGTGTGGTCTGTTTCCGACCGTGTGTCAATCAAACGCTGATTCGACGGATCACACCTGATGAAACAGTTAGTGAAACACTTCGAGGCTTCGTTTGGCCATAGTCACGTGACATGGGTGTTTTGAATCACGCTTCGAATCAGTGATTCGAAACATCTGCGCTTCGGGATCTCACAAAGCTTCGGAACGACTGTTTCGCGTCAGCCATCCTTACTGGATTTTGAGTAATGGATTTCCCTAATTAAACATACTTTCTGCAATTGGATCTTCTCCTGTGTTTTCTGGTGTGGTTCGTGACAGAAGAACTTCATCACACACAGATCCAGCGGAAGGTGTCCCAACTTCTCCGCCCCAGCCTCTGAGCGGGAGAGGAGAGATATGTTTGAGGGAACCCGTCTAGTCATTTTTCGTGGGACCCGGGGAGGTCGCAGAGGAGTTGGTGGTCGAGAGGGAGTCCAACACCACTCTCCACCATGGCCCCCCTTCGACTCTGGGAGGGTGAGGGACGAATTGGAGCCACCGTCTCACCGTCGCAGATGGAGAGGGGGTAAGAGACGCACGACTGCTGATCCAGAGACTGTTCACGTCCAGCCAGAGCTTCACGTCAGCCACGTCCAGCCAGAGCTTCACGTCAGCCACGTCCAGCCAGAGCTTCACGTCAGCCACGTCCAGCCAGAGCTTCAAGTCAGCCACGTCCAGCCAGAGCTTCACGTCAGCCACGTCCAGCCAGAGCTTCACGTCAGCCACGTCCAGCCAGAGCTTCACGTCAGCCACGTCCAGCCAGAGCTTCACGTCAGCCACGTCCAGCCAGAGCTTCACGTCAGCCCCGTCCAGCCAGAGACCGTCCAGCCAGAGACCGTCCAGCCAGAGACCGTCCAGCCAGAGACCGTCCAGCCAGAGACCGTCCAGCCAGAGACCGTCCAGCCAGAGACCGTCCAGCCAGAGACCGTCCAGCCAGAGACCGTCCAGCCAGAGACCGTTGCCTGCCCGCCAGAGCATGAATCCAGCCCCAAGCTCCCTGATGTGCTGGCCCCGTCCAGTTCCGAGTCCCCTGATGTGCTGGCCCCGTCCAGTTCCGAGTCCCCTGATGTGCTGGCCCCGTCCAGTTCCGAGTCCCCTGATGTGCCAGAGCCCGTTGACCCGGCGCCAGAGCCAGAGCCCGTTGACCCAGCGCCAGAGCCAGAGCCCGTTGACCCAGCGCCAGAGCCAGAGCCCGTTGACCCAGCGCCAGAGCCAGAGCCCGTTGACCCAGCGCCAGAGCCAGAGCCCGTTGACCCAGCGCCAGAGCCAGAGCCCGTTGACCCAGCCAGAGCCCAGACCGCCCGTTGACCCAGACCCCGTTGACCCAGCGCCCGTAGATGTCAAGTCTGTTCCCGTTCCTGAACCTGTCCTTCTCCCCAAGAAAATTTTGGGGGGGGCTATACGCCTTCGCCGTGGCCGGCCAAAGATCCACGGAGGCCCGGAAAAATAACACCGCCGTGGCCACCTGATGGGTCTTCACCGCCGTGGCCACCTGATGGGTCTTCACCGCCGTGGCCACCTGAAGGGTCCTCACCGCCGTGGCCACCTGATGGTCTTCACCGCCGTGCCACCTGAGGGTCTTCACCGCGTGGCCACCTGAAGGTCCTCACCGCCATGGCCACCCGAGGTCCTCACCGCCATGCCACCCGAAGGGTCTTCACCACCACGGCCGCCTGAAGGGTCCTCACCGCCGTGGCCACCTAAAGGGTCCTCACCGCCATGGCCACCCGAGGGTCCCACAGCACCGCCCTGGACGCCCGAGGGTCCCACAGCTCCGCCCTGGACGCCCGAGGGTCCCACAGCTCCGCCCTGGACGCCCGAGGGTCCCACAGCTCCGCCCTGGACGCCCGAGGGTCCCACAGCTCCGCCCTGGACGCCCGAGGGTCCCACAGCTCCGCCCTGGACGCCCGAGGGTCCCACAGCTCCGCCCTGGACGCCTGAGGGTCCGACAGCTCCGCCTTGGTCATGCCCACTGCCAGTTCCGCCATGGCCACGCCCGACAGCCACTCCGCCATGGTCACGCCCACAGCCAGCTCCGCCATGGCCACGCCCACAGCCAGCTCCGCCATGGCCACGCCCGCAGCCTGCTCCGCCATTGCCACGCCCGCAGCCTGCTCTGCCCTGGCCACACCCACAGCCTGCACCGTCGTGGTCACGCCCACAGCCTGCACCATCGTGGCCACGCCCACAGCCTGCTCCGCCCTGGCCACACCCACAGCCTGCACCGTCGTGGCCACGCCCACAGCCTGCTCCCCCCTGGCCACACCCACAGCCTGCACCATCGTGGCCACGCCCACAGCCTGCTCCGCCCTGGAGGCTTCCTGGACCTGCACCATGCCCTCGTCAGCCTCCAGGGCGCCCACCCATCCCTCCCCCTGATCCTCCACCAGTCCACCTCCCGCCTGGAACCTTGTTTGTCTGTCACGTCTTGGAGCGTCTGGTAGCCGCTCCGTAGGGGGGGGTTATGTCACGGTGTCTGGTTTATGTTCCTTGTGTCACCACTAGATGTCCTCCTTCCCAACGGTGTCCATCACACTCTTAAACTACATGCCCCATGATCCTTGTCTTTTCATTGCACTCAGCTGTCTCTTATCACTGATCATTGCACTCAGCCTGTTCCCCATTAGCATTGTCATTTCCCTGTGTATATAACCCTGTCTGGTTTAGTATGTGTCATGAAGTCCTTGGATTTATCACGCCACTTCTGTGTTCCTGTTTATGTTCTTGTTTTGGATGGATTATGATATCGACTATTGCCTGGACTGGATTTTGAGTAATGGATTTCCCTAATTAAACATACTTTCTGCAATTGGATCTTCTCCTGTGTTTTCTGGTGTGGTTCGTGACAAAAACATGTTGAGAGTAACCTCGGAATAGCCTATCTGAATTTGTGTCTTGTAAAATAACAATTTTCTATCCACATAGAGGAGGCATAGCCTACGTAAATTGAAATTAATAAGGCATCTTTGAGTAAACTTTGAGTATTATTTGAGTATCTGTTCAACGGGCCGAGTGTCCTGGTTTTCAGTAATCAACATATGGTCACCTTATCCAAATCACTTCGTCATCTCATCTAATAATCTTAAAGCTCTTCAGACAATAAACTTGTTTCAAATGTTTTATTAATTTCATTAGCTTTCTGTTCTGTTTTTTTTTTATTTTTATAAAAAAAAATTTTTTAGTGTACGTACATGTGTGTATGTGCTGTTTTGCTTTCTTTATTTCATTGTATGTAATTTGTACACTTTTGTAGGCTATTTATATTTTTGGCATTAATAAAAAAAAAGAAAAAAATACATGACGCTTCCGGTGGAGTTAGTCACGTGACCACTGACTGAGGAGTTAAAGGGGGGGTGAAACACTCAGTTTCACTCAATTTCATGTTAATCTTGAGTACCTATAGAGTAATATTGCATCCTTCATATGTCCAAAAAGTCTTTAGTTTTATTATATTTATAAAAGAAAGATGGGCTGTACCGAGTCTTTCCGGAAAAACCCGAGCGGGTGGCAAATTTTTTTTTTGCAGGGTGGTAGGGGAAGACTCATTAATATTCATTCCCTGATTGGTCTTAACCCCAGTGAGGGTAGGTTTAGGGCGGGGTTAGGGGTAGGTCATCAGACCAATCAGGGATGAGTTCCCCAATGAATATTAATGAGTCTTCCCCTACCACCCTGCAAAAAAAAATTCGCGAGCGGGTGGAGGCGTGCCGTGTGGGCGGGAGCGCGCGAAGCTTTTGCGTGTGTTGTAAACAGACAGACTTGTGGTTTATGAGGACATGCGATTTATTTTTACAATAAACAAACTGACACCTACAGTGGCCAGCTAAACAATGTATTTAAACACACAAACACACACCATACATCGCATGCTCCATCGATACATTAACTGTACGTGATCATGTTGTTTACTTGCTGTGCTTAGCTTACACACCGATAGTTAACAACACACAGACATTTGAAGCAGTTTTACTCACCGCCTGCTGTTCCGTGAACCTTTATCGTTGGGACTGCTCCATCTTTAAGTAGGCCCTATTAGGCGATCTGCAAATCCGGCGTCGAACTGGGCTTTGTTTATACAACTATACCGTCGAAATGAAGGGAACAAACAAGAACACTTGCCAACTCCGTTGCTGCTCTGGAAAAACAAAATCCATCCACAGGTCCCTTAACTCTGGGTTCTTTGGAAATGTGTGCAGTGTTGACTTGCCCTGGCAACCAAAAACACACTTTTTTGGAGCCATTTTTTTTATTGCAGCGCAGCCGAGCCAGCGCTCTGATCTCTCGCACGCTCTAGGCTACAGATACGCATGCGGGAGAAGTGCCCTTAAGACCCATATAAGGAAATTCCGCCCCACCTGACGTCACAGAACCATACTCGAAAAAAACTTTCCGAAACTTGTGACAAAGCGGAAGGAGTATTTTTGGAACAGAAATACTCCATCAAACTTACAACTTCAGTTTTGAAACTTTGTCCATGTTTAGCATGGGAACCCAACTCTTTAACAGTGTAAAAAACTCACTATGCATGAAACAGCATTTCACCCCCCCTTTAAGCGGATTATTTGGAAGTAAACTATAAAAAATAAACACTATATTCATCTTCTCCATAGAGTGATATGATTTCCCAGTAGATTTATTAACACACACTGTGAGGGAAAGAGATGATACATCAGCACAAGTTCTTCCTTTTTCTTCTTATTAATAATAATAATAATAATAATAATAGGCTACTAATAATCCGTGTTCCAGTTCATCACACAGGTTCACGTGTGTTTCAACTTCTGTCATTTCTATAAATAAACTGTGTTTGAAGCACATTATTGTGTGGTGTGAGATTGTCCTCATAGAAATGACTGTCTTACCAAATGCGTTCATTAGAAAAGAAGAGGTTTCTGTCTGCAAATCATGGTCATATAGTGTATTTATAGACAGTGACGATAAAGTATTGATTTAAATTCATTAAAAAAAATGTTTGATAACAGAAGAGCTTAATTTTTAATAATTCAAGAATTTTCTGAAATCCGTAGTTTATTTATTTAACGTCATATTATTAAATAGCTGCTAAAAAAACTGGGCGTCACTGCAGAGCTTCATAATGTACAGCACAGACATCATTACCTGATTCACACACACACACACACACACACACACACACACCACACACACACACACACACACACACACACACACACACACACACACACACACACACACACACACACACACACACACACACACACACACACACACACACACACACACAGCACACACACACACACACACACACATTACCACACACAGCAGCAC
>CM070829.1:39474478-39516978 GCA_036326025.1 Chrosomus eos | reverse complement strand
ACTTTTGAATGTTCTCTGAACATTAAATGAGTGATTAAAACATGAGTGATTAGTAGTAATTGGCAATTATCAAACAGATCTAATTACACTTGTATCTGAGAAGCATTAGAATAGCCTGTATTGTTGAGCGTTTGTGTTTTCAGTAAGTGACGTGTTGGCTCATTTGTTTGGTGTGAACTCTTGTAAGGGCGTGTGACTGTAGTAAGCTGTTCAACAACCCAGTTTCCATTGTGTTTATTTGCATTTTAGATCGGACACTAAAACAGCATACGCCAATCTAGGCGTATTCACAGATATATCCATGTGCTTTAGAAAACATTGATGGTCCACTCTTTTATGAAAATGATAGAAAATGAGAGTTTATAAAACAACTGTTTATAAAGTTGAAAATAAAGTTATAAAGAGAGTTTATAAACAACTGTATCTGTACATGGTGGTTATATAATTAAAAAAAAAGTTTTTTTAATTATATAACCATATAAATATACAAACTTATGATACAGGGCCTAAAATGAACACTCGTCAAATGCGAGTAAAATTGGTGTTAGTGGCTTAAGCAGACAAATTCAAACAAAAATAGGTAGTATAGAAAATATAGTCGGTTATGTCTTAGGTTGAGAAAGTAAGCACATGTGTAACAGTATCAGTGTATATTAGATCCATGCATTCGCTCTTAAAGTGACAGAAGCCTAATATTCCTGCTACCATCTCTGTTTTTAATGTTAATCAAACAACAAAGGACAAAGAATCACTCACTACTCTTGACTGAATATCTTTTTTTACTTTAATAAGGATGTTTAATGTATAAAGTGAAGACTATGCACTGTTATTTTACATTTCTTGACCGGAAAACTCCTTTTAGACCTCCCTGAAAAACCAGAAAAGCTCTGTTTATTTAATTTGCATCTTTGTTCTATTGTATTTATTTTGCTTCTAATTTGATTATGTGTTGTTATTTTATTATAGCCAATAATACCTTATAATATTAAAGCCCAAAAATATGAATAAAGGCAACTTTCATGAAGTAAGATCATTCAAAGCCTTCCGCTTGAAAAAAATAGTCCCTGACCGTGAACAGCAACAGAAGTTATTATTTCTCCATTAGATGGCGGCAAAGACTGTCTTTATAAGTGTGACTCATGAAAGACTTATATTGAAAGGACAAATTTGTGAACACGGAGAAGCAAGACACAACTGACAAATGACTAATTAGCGTGTTGAACTTAGACACGGAAAACTTCAGAACTTTTAAAAGTAAAAGATACAGCAGCGGACGGATATTTTGCAAGCGGCAACATTCCAATCTCATAAATGAAGCCTACCCGGAAGTGCGAAAAACTGCAATACATCGAAAATCCGCTAGGGGCAGGTCCCAAAACTGAGCAAATGTCTATAGACCCCATGTTAAAGGTGCAGTGTGTAACATTTTTGACTATTTATTATCAGAAATGCAATATGACATCCATAACTATGTGTTCAGTTGTGTATAAAGAACTTACTTAATAAACCGTAATGTTTTTATTACCTTAGAATTAGGCATTTATATCTACATAAGCGCGGGAATCCCCTTCTATGAAGGCCGCCATATTATGACGTCATATTTCTACCGTAGCGACAGCGAAACAGGGTTACAGAGCGCGTTTCGTCACTACTTTGAAAGAGAAGCCGCAGAAAGCTAGAAGAAGCTAGTCATAAACACCGTGAGCAGTGACTTTTCCCTTGTCAGTGATGTAAATATGTAGTTGGATTGTTTCATGTAACTTAATTCTTCTCCCTCGCTGTGTTTGCTATGTGAGGATAGATGTGCTGGTTACGTTCGTGAGACAGCTGATTAGTAGGCTAATTACTCTTGTCATTGACCGGAAAACAGTTACAGGAATCACCAACCCGTCGATCTTGGAAGCATTTGAAGTCGATCGAGTTTCCAAAATCAGAGAAAAAAGGCTATTGTGTGTAATAAGTGGTGTCTATGGGATGCGGAGGCACGCGTGCTGTTACAATCACGTCATTTTGCCGCACGCACCTTTGGGCTCATGCGGACGCGTCGAGTATAAACAAGGCTTTAACCAGCTCAGCCACAGTAACAGCTCGTATTAGCCAGCTAAACTTTTACTACCCTGTTAGAAAAAATCTATAGTTGCATAGTTTCATGTGGTTCTACTCCCTCGCTGTATTATGGGTTTGCTATGTGGGGAGAATGTGCTGGTTACGTTCGTGAGACAATCAGCTGATTACTATTATTTACAACAACTGTGACGAGATCTGTCGTGTCGACAGCTCAGACCAATATTATTATATTATGTATTAAGACCCTTGATCCTCACCTGACTATGGCTTTGTAAACTTTATCCATGATGTGGTTTATAATGGACTGTGGTACTCCATGTTAGCTGTGGCTTGTTTTACTCTGGCTCACTACGACGATGTTTGTCCCGTTTTAGCCACCGTAGCTTCTTCGAAAGGGAGGGGTGAGCAGTGGGCTGAGCCCTTAGTGTAAACTCGCAAACGAACCGCTAGATGTCGCCAAAAAGCTACACACTGCACCTTTAAAATGTCCGTTTTCACAGCATAAATTCATGCTTTTACAGGTTGGTCCAATGGACTTTTATTGTATTTTTCGATAGGTACCGAGTGCCTGACAACTGTGAGGGGGGTGAATTTTTTTCTAACTCGTTAGAGCGTATTTAGATATAAATGAATGACAAATAGGGGCGTGGTTAACTTTGATTGACAGCTGATAACGGGCTGCGCCGAGTGAAATTTGACGTCTTGGCCATGATCTGACACAACACATCACACCACATCTGTATCCTTTCTGAACATTTGTATTGAAATATCGTACATAAAATGGGTTGCTCTGCTATAAATTGCACTAACCGACACTGTAGGAGTAAGTAACTTCGCTCCATTTTTTCCGGTAAGGGACATTCCACTACTATTTCACGTAGTTAGCAGTATTTGTATTTAGCATCAATGTTTGTGGGCAGTGGCACTGCAACAGTTAGCAAGCATTAAATCGCCTCAGAGAGAGGTGCGATTGAACTGTGTTGTGTGTGTGTGTGTGTGTGTGTGTGTGTGTGTGTGAGAGAGAGAGAGAGAGAGAGAGATAGAGAAAGAGACGCAGGCACCATCGAACTGTGTGTGTGTGTGTGTGTTGCGCGGGCGCGATCGAACAGTGGAAGCATAAAAACATACTCCGTCATTTCGTTCATACAGGACATTCTGTCTGCAAAGTGTGTACTTATATTTGTGTACACTAGGGGTGTGCGATTTTATCGATTCTGCGATATAAATCGATATTTTTTCCCCCAAGAAAGTATCGATTTTTAAGCCGCGAGTATCGATATATAAGTCCCATTCAACCCCCCCGTGTTTAACTTTGCTCGTCAAGGGGCCGTTCACATATCGTGTCTTTTGCGCGCTCAAGTTCGTTATTTCAAATGTAGGCCCGCGGCAAGCGCGCTCATAATTGAAGCAACGCGCTCATTTTCTCCAGACGCAGCGAGATGAAAACACCTCAACTTTTCAGAATGGCGCAAGCGCACCGTGACCGCAGTTCATGTGACAAGAACCAACCATCAGCTTCACCCTTTCCATAACAACATTAAAAGCTCGGTCAACATGAAGCATGGGGGTGCACCCAAACACTACGGTTGTTTTTCTTTTCTCCGTAGATAAATCTTGTAGCAGAGCTATAGCAAGCGTTTTTAGATCATGGTTGCTTAGCAACGACAGACGTCACGGGAAAATCGGACCTAATTTTACTATTAATAATAAAAGATAAGCTAATGTGCATTGTAAATGTCTGTAATTTATCTTTTTTGACTCATTCTTTTTATAAAAATGATTTAAATGCTGAAATATGTGAGGTTTTGTCTTTTTATAAAACCTTTTTTCTCAAAACTTTATTTGCACTTTTTAACTCTCCATTGTTAATTGCAATACTGCACTTTATTTACTTTTCAAAGGCTTGCAAGCTACAGTTTGCACTGTTTCAATAAATGGAACTAATTTTCTAAACACATCTTTAATTCATATTGTCCAGCATGCAAGCTGTAGACTCTGTCCAGTCAGAGACATATATTGTGTAATTGATGTTTTTAGTTTTCAGTTCAATTAATTCAATCCAAGTAAATGGAACACTCACAAGATGTCACCAAAATCACTCTGTCCCCTTTAAATCTTTCAGAAAATGATGTAAGTGTATCGAATAATATCGAATCGTATCGAATCGTATCGTTGGCTGAATATCGTGATATATATCGTATCGTGAGCTGAATATCGTGTATCGTATCGTATCGTATCGTGAGATTAGTGTATCGCTACAGCCCTAGTGTACACTCGCAATAGTAATGCTACAGACAGCTGAGGCTGCTTGAATGAAGAGGCGCGTCCACCGGTCGGCTCAGTCTCACACAAAGCCCGCCCTTTTACCCATATGGATTGACCAGAAGGTGGGCGGGGTTATTGTGCGTTCTATTATAGCCAACGAACCGACTCGGACCTCGGATATGACGTCACGTCCACACTTCAAGCGTTCTATTATGTTTTGCGCGTCCGAGTCGGAGAAAAAAATGGACGCCACCCGGAAAGCTGTTGTAATGGTAGCACTGGCCGAGTACCAGTGTAAAAACATATTATGACTACACCTTATCAAAACGCAGCCATTTGAACTTGAAAATGTTTTCATGTTAATCTTCTGTTAGCAACGCTAGCAACGTTAGTAATTGCACTCACACAACAACCGATTCCCATACCTACAGGGGACGCAGTAATACGAGTGATTATAATCGTCATTAAAAATACCAACACGGTTCAAAAACAATGAAAACAATTCATTACAAGTCACACAGGGCGCAGCCATCTTGAATTCCGAAACGGAATTCTTGCTCGGTGTCCTCGCGGTTGTCCGACGTCCGAGAGGAGAAATCCGAGGAAAGGGGCGTGTTGCTAGGTAACGTCTGTCTTCCGATTCGGATCTCCGAGACGGATAAATAATAGAACGCACCATTAGGCTTCCCAAGATTTTCAAAGATGGCGCCGCCCATACCCTCATAAACGGCTTCAGAACCGTTATTCGGAAAGTCTATGGGTGACGTCACAGACGCTTTGTCCATTTTTTTTTACAGTCTATGATATTTTGCTATATAAATGCAGGTACACTCGCTTACTCGATCTCTCACAATAATAAGCCTCAATGAACAATGTCAATGAGAACATATGTTTACGTTGCTAAGAGTGGTTGCTAGGATCAAGAACCGGAACTAACCGTTTTGCGCGCCATTACCAAATTGTTATCTTTTGCGTATTATCGCACTTAAACAAAAAAATACACACAATATTACATCAAAAAAGTTTTAATGAACGTAAGTAGTTGGGAGAAATCCAAAGTGTACGTGATCTATGCATTTGGTCTTAAAGTGACAGTAGCTGTATTCCTTGAGCAATTCATGTTAATTAAACAACAAAAGAAAACAAAGAAACTCTGCTCTTGACTGAATAACCTATTTAGCTTTAATAGGATTACGTTTACATTATTTCATACCGGAATACTAAAATCTGTTTGTTTATTTATTTTGAATGTTCTATGGTATTTAATAGTGCTATTGCTTATAATTTGGACTGTTATTCTTATCTTAAAGGTGCTCCAAGCGATGTCGGGTGACGTCACTTCTTGTTGACGTTTAAAGTATTGTCAAACAAAACGGAGGCTAGCTAGACCCTCCCTCCTCCTCATCCACACACTAACCCCCCAAACCCCGCCCCCAAATTCTTCTTGTCGTTATTGGCTGGAACAGCTTGTTATGTTTCGTGGTGGTGCGGGTTAGCCCAGTTTGTTTTTGTTGCCGTTTGTGGAGCCTGGGTTGTCTGCAGAGACTGTGTCTTTTTACAGTGTGTTCAGAGGACAGCAGCTAGCGGATAGTCAGTAGATGTTTGCTGTATGTGACAAAAAATGTTTTGGCCTAAAAAACGTGTGACATCGCTTAGAGCACCTTTGACTAAGTTTCTCGTGCCAATTCAAAAGGTTTTGCAAGAAAACAGTAAGTGCAAAATTGAAAAAAAACATTGAAATATAATATTTATCTCTTTTTTTTACGACCACCAATATCCCTTTAGAGGCTCTGTAGTTATTGAATTATATTATTGTTGAAGTGTTTTTGTTTTATTGTGACAGATTAATATTTTTCCCTGCCTATGATGAGTGATTCGTCACATAACGAACATTCCCTGAGCGAAGATAAACGGGAAACAAACTGCCTCTTTCAGCTATTAAATACATATCTGGTTGTGACACAATTCCATTGAATAATGTTTTAACAAAAAACGCCTCTGTGGTTTTTAATTAAGACTAAATGACATAAGATGTAAATAACATAACTTCTACAGTAGACATGCTTGTGTCCTGAGTCATTATGTTTAGACCCATCATGACTTTACTCATCTCAATAGAAGGATTTGTAACAAGCAAAACTCCTCATTCTCGTAGGGTAATTTGTTAGTTATAATTTCTGCGAGTTTAAAAAGATCATGTTATCCTGCGTCTCATGCCCAACAGCTACATAATAACACAAAACGTAAGTGAAACTCACAGGTTTGGGTCATATTTCACCTCAAAATCGAAAGAAAAAGTCTTTTGCTTGAAGAAAACATCCTAATTCAGCATGTTTCCTTAACAATTTCTTTTAGTTTTGTGCATTTTAGCATTCGAATGAAAAGTTACTTGTTGTAATTAATTGCTGTACAATAATTTGCATTATCTTAATTTTAAAGACAAATATGACCATATAATCTATACATATTTCATGCATTAAGTTCTTTATTGATTGCATTGCATTGCAGTAATGAGATTTAGCTTCCTAACTGTCATGAAGATAAAGTCACACTGTTAAAAAAAATAACCTTAAATTAGGCTCCATTTTCTTTATGCAAAATATAATTCTTTTCTCTTGGTTTTGTGGTGAAACCCGGACGTTTTATGACATTCTCTGTATGTGAACCAAGATCAGCAGAGTTGAGCATGTGTGTGTGTGTGTATTTAAAGAGTCTGTTAGGCTTCGTTCTGATCATCTCCACCCTCGCCAGAGGCGACACGCGCAAAAAAGACGGAACATTTTTGCATGTGTAAATGTGTGTGAAGGACAGCCTTATATTTCTGATGCTCTGGGAAAATCATTAGAGCGACTTCTGAGAAACATGTTCCTCTAAATGTGCATCGATACAGTCATGAGGGCCAACTTCTTTAAAATCCATTACATTTACATTAAATCAAAACAAAATGTATTCCGACACCTTCAACATTTCTCACATTATCACTGTTTATTCGCTAGAAATGGTATTAAAATATGACGAACTCTGTTGATATTTCAGTGGTTTTGTCCGTCCTTCTGTTAGACTCTCACACATGAATTATGTTGAATATCTGTCAGTGTTAAATTTAACTACACAATTACATAATACCAGTTTAGCTCAAGCAGTGACCCAGCAATGCTTCATGTTGTTCAGTCTGTGTGTAAAAAGAGCATTAGTTATTAAAGAAAGTAAACACTTCAGCAAAACATGATCAGCTCAAAGTGTCTAAAGTAAACTGTGATATATTATACCCAACAATTCTTCATTTTGCTCTCGTCCTTTACATAAATGAACTATAGTGTCCTGCACACACTAAAAAAATATATCAAAAATGAGATCTTGTGTTTGAATATCTTTTGGTTTGACTGCGCTCTAAAATATGCTGGGTTGTTTCAACCCAAATTTGGGTAAAATATGGACAAAACCCAGCCATTGTGTTTGTCCATATTTGATCTAAATTTGGGTTAAAACAACCCTGCATCTTTTAACGTGTTTATATAGCAGCTCAAATCATTAGATGAGAAATGTTTGAGCTCATATTGAGATCTCATGGTTGCACACTTTGGATGTCGTGAGCGAGACTGAGAAACTCACTCGTAGAAGTAAAGGTTCAGTGTGGTTCTCTAGGCTATAGGTTCTGTATATGGAAATATGTCTTAAATGTTTGCATAATACTTTCATTCTAGTGATTTACGAGCTGTTTAATTCATAAAATGTGATTAAAATAAGAAAAAATGAATTAAAAATCTTAAAAAAAAGTCTGATGGAACCTTTTAAGGTTCTATATACTGTATATAGTGAAGAGAACACTGTGTTTGTGTCTGGAGAAACATCTGGAGAGACTTCAGCAAAATGTCTTTGCTCTTCTTCCAGCTTTCTTTCTTATGCAATAATGCTGTCCTGATTTCTTGCAGAGAAAGTGTTTTTCACGAATGCTTGTGATTATATGCTTGGTGACAGTCAGAGGTTGAGATGGAAGCGCGTCAGGCTGAGACATGCAGTAAACGCCTTCAGAAATGCGCCCAGAGCATTGATAACCCAGTGAATGTGACAGACAGAAACTCTCTCTCTCTCTCCCTGTGTGTGTGTGTGTGTGAGAGAGAGACCGTATGCGCGGTCACATGCGCTCATCCACTCGTCCTGGTGTGAAATACTGTGACTGCATGTCTGGGTTACCAGGCCGTTCACACCCACAGAAACACCAGCGTTCTTTTAAAGCCGGCGTGAAACGTCACCCGTTACACATCTGACTTCTGTAATGTGATGCATTTAGAGTCTCAGTAAGTTATTATAGTTTGATTACCTCAGCAATGAGGAATAACATGCACTGTTGAAGCGGGCACAATAAGACCAGGAACATGTAGGCAGCAGGCTATAACAAAAGTTAATCATTAAAAACGTGCCCTTAAAGTCAAGTCATCTTCATTTATACAGCACTTGTAACAATGGAGATTGTTCCAAAGCGGCTTTACAGTGATAATAGGAGATTACAGTAACAGAGATTGTTTTGGCTTTATGGCAGCTCTAGAATAAAGTTATTGTCCAGCTAAAGTTAGTTTTAATTTATTCACTTCCATCGCAAAGATCATTAATTATTAACTTAGGGGCCGCTAACACGACACCGTTCTAACAGAAAACTCTTAAGTTCTCTCTAAGCAAACTTTAAAAACGCGAACCTGTGAGAACGCTGATGGCGCGCACATGCGTATATTAAAGGATTAGTTCATTTTTTAAAAAACTTTTGCTGATAATTTACTCACCCCCATGTCATTCAAGATGTCCACGTCTTTCTTTCTTCAGTCGAAAAGAAATGAAGGTTTTTGATGAAAACATTCCAGGATTTTTCTCCATATAATGGACTTCATTGGGACCCAAACGGTTCAAGGTCCAAATGACAGTTTCAGTGCAGCTTCAAAGGGCTTTAAACGACACCAGACGATGAATAAGGGTCTTATCTAGCCAAACCATCGCTCATTTCAAAAATAAATAAAAAAGTTTAAGTTTTATAAGCACAAATGCTCGGCTTGCTCTGTTCTGTGATCCGCGTTCGTGACTGTCCTGTTAGAACTCGTTCATCAAAATTAACAAATCTTTTTTCGAGTCATCTCGAAGGGTCCTAGATAAGACCCTTATTCATCGTCTGGTGTCGTTTAAAGCCCTTTGAAGCAGGGGCGTGTCTAGAAGGGGGGCACGGGGTGGCACTGGCCCCCCCTGGAATATGATTGCCCCCCCCTGGTGCCCCCCCAACATCATTGGGCTAGATTTACTGTTAACATGACAATGCCCAACGCCATTGGATCAGAGCGCTGTCAATCACTGCTTGATTTGCGAGTCGCAAAGCGGAATCACAGGTCCGCGTTTTTCAAACAGTTGGAGAGAGAGAGATACCTCGACACGTCATTGTTTATGGTAGGCTACATACACACTCAATTACATATATATTTTGAAATATCGCACCGTATGTTAGTCTGATTACTTTCATGTGTGACTGATCAAGCCAGTAACGTTAGATCAGCTAACGTAACTTCGGCAGACTGAATAGAGATGACTTGTCAGTGTTATTCCGCGGCAGCGCACACGTCCTAGAAAATCTATTTTTATACACTTCTAAAAGTTTACTTTATCTGTTGTTTTAAAGACTCACGGTATTAAATATCTACAGTGGCGTAGGGCGAGGGCGTGGGTGCTTGAAAGCAGCTTTTGATGATGCGTTCGACCCGAGTTCGAATCAGCGTTTTACCGAACTCTCTCTTCTCCCTTTTCCCAACACAGATGTAAAATGTATAGCATACCATAAAGGTCTCTAGCGTTATATTTTGCCAACGAACTAAAATAAAAACCTTGATATGGCTTTGTGCCTTTATAAAACAGCACAAGACTGTAATTAAGTAGCCTATATAGGCAGTCTGTTTGTGCTGCGTGATTTAAAGAAAAGTGCGCTCTTTGTTCACGCGATCGGCATGGTAGTGTAATTAGTGTTCTAAGAATAGTGTAAGTAAAATATACTTTTGAAATATTCATTTCTATTTACATTTATTGGCGATATGGATTTTACGTAATAGGAATAATTATATAAATCATTATTACATTATTATAATAATTGTTTGGCATGTAGACTGAGACTCTATATATCATAACTAAAAAGATGTTTGAGCCCTCTTTAATGTCCAGGTACAAGTCAATGCTTTTCCTTTGTTCAATGTGCACAGTTCATGGGTTGAAGCCGGTTGAAGCTCTTAATTTTGAGTTCTCAAAGTGCACCAGATTGATGCATTTAACCTTAAAATGTACAAAATTTTCTTGCATGGGAGCATGCCCCCGAACCCGAATTTATTTATAAGAACAAAACTGTGTGGTCCAACACATGTAAAATACAAAATAATTTTCAGGCTCTTGTTCAGTACCACATTTAATAGGGCACATGGACATTGCAAAGATTTTTTAAATCGCGTTTAATATTTTCTAAACAAGTATTTATTTCTAGTTGAATTTTCTAGCTGATTTCCCATGGGCCCCCCCTAACTGGTTCTTGGTCCCCCCTGTGCCCCCCCATTTATAAAATCCTAGAATCGCCCCTGCTTTGAAGCTGCACTGAAACTGTCATTTGGACCTTGAACCGTTTGGGTCCCATTGAAGTCCATTATATGGAGAAAATCCTGGAATGTTTTCATCAAAAACCTTAATTTCTTTTCGACTGAAGAAAGAAAGACGTGGACATCTTGGATGGACATCTTGGATGACATTTTTACTACCTAAAAAACTCAGAATTCAGAAAAAAAGAAAAAAAAATCTGAATATTGAGATGTAAACTTGCAATTGTAAGAAAAAAAGGAGTGTGCATGAGGAAAGACTCTCATACAACTTTTTCAATTGACATTTATTGAATGCAGAAGTTGTATTTACAGCATGCAGAAGTTGTGTAGGCTATTTACTGCATGCAGAAGTTGTGTATTTACATGCAGAAGTTGTGTATTTACTGCAGTGAACGACCTCTGAGAAAGTCCGAGCCACAACAAACCACACCCATATACAGTACAGTACACACATCATCATTCCAGAAGAGAAGCACAGGCATCAGATCTGCTCATTCTCTGATGCTGAAGTTTAATGTGCACGCATTATCCGTGTCCTGTGTTAACCTGTTTGATTTCTACCTGTGTACCACATCTTTAATCATGGTGCCAAGGGCGATTCAAGTGCATTTGCAGAAGCTTAGAGACAGAAACTGACAGAAATACTCGTCTTTCCTGTAGACCCAGACTCATCACTGATGACAAACACTTCAGGACGCACATTTGAATGATCTCTGGGTAACTTGGACTTTTTAAACTCAACATCAAGATTAAAGGTTAAATCGTTCATTTCACATATGTAAATACGTAAAGGGAAAGTGTTTTAAAACATTTAAAGTCTTGCACCATTTTACAAGTGCACAGTAGGCCTACATTTCAAGTTACTAAAATTAAAAACTGAAGTTTAATGGCTTGATTAAATGATCACCTAGGCCTATACGGACATGGTGATGGAAAAAATGTGAGATGGAGGACAAAAATATATTTAAATCAATGCTTTTAAATGTATTCAATGCATTGAAATCGTCATGCAAATGCATTTCTGAAAGTGTTCCGTATATGCTCTCTTAATCATCGGATGTCATAAATCTGCATGCATGATTATTAGCAACAAGTGTGTTTCTGAAAATAGTTTTAAACATGTCATAGTGCTGAATGTAGGTTAATAGTGAGCTTCCCTCAACAGTGCACAGAGAGACGCCTCCCTCAGGCATATGTGTGTGTGTGTGTGTTCTGTGGGAGTGACTCTTCAGATGATTTAACTGCGGCTCTTCCGTGTGGAGTGTCGCTCAGTCCAGTTGTGCTCGCGGGATCTTCAGGACTGGTTTCACTGAAGCTGCGGGTCTGGTGGTCTCAGGTTCACTCTTTAATCTCCGCCATTTTAGGTGTAAACTGAGGCTCGGTCATGAGCACCTACGGGTCGCAGCGCGGGCTCAACATGATGGGGCGCCGCACGGGATCGCGCAGCGAGATGAACGCGACGCCCGCGTATCCGTACGCGCGCAGTGAGGTGGTGGTGCAGCAGCGGGGGAATAATGGGTTCACACAGGAATATGTGGAGGGAATGGGATACAACCAAACTTTCTCCAGAGCCTCGATGATGGTCACCGGACAAGTGTGAGTAAACACCTGTTACTTGCGGGGTTTGTTGTGTGTGCTTGTAACATAGGCAACTGAAAGTGCGTGCGTCATTTCACACACTGTAAAAAATCATGATCAATATGTTGACAACATATGGTTTTACATTGCTTTAACTCATCAAAATAAGTTAAACAATTTTCAACTTTTTTTTATAACTTATTCAAGATTCAACTTTTTTTTTAAAGTCAGTTAAATGTCATTTATGTTGAAATTACTGAAGCATCCAAGTTGATTGTACTTAAAAAATTAAAGCAGCAACTTTTTTTTACGGTGTACATAATAATTTAAATTAGATTAAAAGTTTGCATAACATGCACTAGCTATATGCTAACATGGACATTGACGTTTCAGTTAATAAGTTTCTGCATTAAATATATAAGCAATCAACTTGAATGTTTAAGTCATTTCAACTTAAATTAAATGAGTTGAATCTAACCCTATGTTTTTTACTATTGCTTTAACTCATCAAAATAAGTTAAGCAATTTTCCTTTTCTTTTATATGTTGTCATACGTTATTGATCATGTATTGTTTTACAGTGTACAACAAAAACAAATGTCATGCTAAATGTGTTCTATCCAAGAAAAATGTTAATTTGATACAAAATGGTATCCATTTAGATAATTTCAAACTAGATATAAAAACAACAATGCAAAGAGAAGCAGGCCTATTTCACAAAGAGTGATGAAGTAAAACTGAAATAGTGCTCAGTCAAGGAAGTAAAAGTGTATTATAATACAGCAGATGTTCAAAGGATATTAATATGCACATCGAAGGCTTGTAAAACTGCCAGAATGTGAGTTATAAAGCTGGATCTGGTTGTGTAATGTCGAGGCCTGTGCTGGTGTATCGCTCTTGGGTAACCCAATCCCTGCTGGTTCTGTGAAGCTTTTTGTTTCTGTTTCTGCATGAGTTTACAGGTCACTTTCAGACTCTTGTCCTGCAGAGATCCTGTAAATCCTGCGGGAAAAGCCCACCGTATCCAAGCGCTCCACAGAAGTTCATCAGTCATTTGGTCATAAACATGAATAACGACTCTGTGGTGTATTCATATGCATATTCTGCATTCAAATGAGACGCTCATCTCGGATCGTTTAGTAGTGTCTGTTTTCTGTTTGTTTACTGGCCTAATCTCATCTGCTGAATTTATGATGAAATATTACATTTTGTTTCACTTGTTTTAAATGCCTACTCGAGATATTAATATAAAATAATGCACCAAATTAAATTAAATTAAACCATATTTTAATTTAGTTTATTTTAAGAATTTTTTTATAATATATTACATTTTCAACAACATGCTTTAAAAATGTGATATATATATATATATATATAATTACAACCTTTTAAATATAAAATGTATTACAATATTTAATAATATGTCATATTTAATTTTATTTTAATTATGTATATGTAATATATTTTAATATATATGATGCATCAGATAAAATTAAATCAAATTAAAAATATTTAATATTTATATATTTTATTAATATAAACAAACTATTATAATAAATAATAAACAGTAATTTTCAAAAATATGCGTTAAAATGCTTTTTATATACATACATATACATATTATAATATTTATATACTTTTTAAATATATAGTATATATGAAATATTTAAATATATTTCTTTATAATTTTGTATTTGTTTTACATTTTTAAGCTGCTTTTTAACTTTTAAATTTGATGCATATTTTTGAAAAGTTAATAGCGTTTGCTTTAAAAATTCTTAAAAGAATATTTTTCCCACAGAACCTGATATGCTTGATTGCTTTTCACATATTAAACTGCCTTTATGTAGATTATTAATTGGATAAAAGATCTATAACAAGTTCAGCTGGAAACATAAAACCTGTAATTGGTCATCCTACGAAAATGTTGGCTTTCCTGTCCCGGAAAAACGCTTAAAAGTGTCAGATAATGACACAAAATATATGTTTTTTTTGTTTTAATTGAAGTGTTTTATTGTTAATAAAACATATGCAAGACAGTTATATTGCAAACCATATTTATATATATATATATATTGTAGAACACGGTCAGTAGTGTCAGGAGTCGTGCTTTAGTGACATATTTAGAGTTAAAAAATATATTTTTCATAATACAAAAGAAAGGAGTATAGTTATTTAGTGGACTACTTACAAAAACTTACATATTCTAAATGATTTACAGGGAATAGCTGTCCGTCAATTTCATGTCACTGGTGTTAAAAATGTATAAAAATCAACCATTAATTTGATAATTTAATGCGAGGACTTAAGATGTGTCACTGGGGTTCAGATTATAGTAAGGGGAAAGGAAATTTGATTCAAATAATTGTTCAAATTGCATAATTACGTGATTTAATTACAATTTAAGAAGTGTGGTGTGAGCTACTGTGTCCGCCATCTTAAAGTAACACCAAGTAACTTTTCCTCTTCGGTCGCCCTACTGGTTGGAAACGAAATTGTCCATTGCCGCTGTCGTAAATAATTTAGCCTACCGTCGCACGCACACTCGCTGTTTACCCAGCACCGGCTTTAGAATGAACGATGTCCACAGACAAGGTAGAGTATGTTACATGATTTCATGAAAGGATGATGTATTGCGACATCAGAAACGAAGAAAAACGAAATAATGACTATTGTAGCGCTTGACGTAAAGCAGTCGAATTTTGTAGTTCTTTTTGTGGATGGGTTAAAAGCGATACACACCCCGTCAGGCTATGGCAGACGAGTCATTTAACTTATCTTAAGTCGATGTACCATCACAAGGGTCTTGGAAATATATTATGAAGGTTGAAAAACTACATAGTGTTACTTTAATATGCCATCTTTTCTGCAGATTTATCACTATAATCACTATAATTTAGTCACTGGTGTTACTGTTGCTGCTGGAAACACCAGTGACAATCAATAACACCACTAACCCAACATAAGCTTTCATAAAAGCCTCAACAATTATATTAATAAAGCATTTCATTACCAATAATATTGTTAACACATAATATGGCTTTGCTTTTTACAGATATGGAGAAATTAGGACTCTACTGACAGCGCTGGGATGCTGACCCAGATTTATATTTATTTATTTTTTATACGGTTTAGAGTTACAGGGACAGTGCACATTAATCGACATTTATGTAAATGTGCCAGTTTAGCCAACTTGGCTAATTATCAACTGTCAATTTCAGTTTAGAGAGTCAATCAGTCCTTCCAGAAAAATGCAGAGTTTTTTTGTGATTGTTGTTCACGTCACGTAATTACGTCACTTCATGACGTTCCGATGGCAACGGGAGAAACGGCGGCTCTTGTGTGAAGCAAACGCAACATTTATCAACTTTCTGCTGAGATATATGTGACTTTTTTGCAAATAAAATGCGGGGATTGTGAAATCATGCAAGACCCGCATATTTTGCGCGGAAATCGTCAATTTATGCGGCGAAAGTGCGGCGTATTTGAAAAAATGCCCCCGCATAAATATGAGGACTTTGACTGATTATGCATTGAATTATGCGATCGCATAATCGCGTTTTTCTGGAGGAACTGACGAGTGAAGGATCTCACAGAAAGGGAAAAAAGACAGGAGCAAAGAAAATGGCGGGTCAGACAGGCAATAAACAGAGATTGAGAGCAGGAAAGATGTTAACCCCCCCCACACAGTCAACCCAACCCAACCCAACCCAGCACTGCAAAGTCAGCATTTAAGACAGTCAGTGTGTGTGTAGGAAGACAAAAGTACTTCTCTACAGAGTGACTTAAAGGGATAGTTCACCCAAATTGCTTTCCTTATCGTGTACAGAACTATCCCTACACAATATTTTTCCATTGCAATAATACTGTTTTAACAAGCTGCATAGTTATGTGTGTATAGCCATGACAGAAATACAGTAAGATCTCATGGTTGTATTATGTTGTATGCATCTCACATTGGAAATCTAATACAATTCTATTACAACTTTATGCTTTCTAGAGAAGGAGACGAGGATTTGAGAATGCGCAGGAATAAAGCAGCGAGGCCGGAAAAGTCAGGAGTTGCAGGAGAAATTAAAAAAGAACAAAAGACTAAAGCACAAATGTATTGTTCATATTAAATTAACACATTTTATGAAATCTGAAATGTGTAATGTAAAATAATATTACCAATAAATTGATAAAAGTTTGTTTGAAATAATCTTATGTTCTGGCATCAGAGTTTCATAGATTATGTGTTTTGTATCTATAACTGTTGCTGAAGCATTTTAAGGATAAGCAGCAGTGTAAGTTTCGGTATATAAAAAAAGATTACATTTTTTAAAAGTTGTCTGTTCAAAAAGCCATCATTTAATATACACTACCGTTCAAAAGTTTGGGGTCGATAATATTTTTAATGTTTTTAAAAGAAGTCTCTTCTGCTCACCAAGGCTGCATTTATTTGATTAAAAATACAAAACAAACCCAGTAATATTGTGAAATATTATTTCAATATAAATCAGCTGTTTTCTATGTGAATATATAGTAAAGTGTAATTTATTCCTGTGATCAAAGCTGAATTATCAGCATCATTGCTTTCATATTTTTGTGCAAACCGTGATTAATTTTTTTCAGGATTCTTTGAAAGTTAAAGAGAAAAGCATTTAATTAAAAAATAAATATTTTGCATTATTATAAATGTCTTTACTGTCACTTTTGATCAATTTAATGCGTCCTTTCTGAAGAAAAGTATTAATTTCTTAAAAAAAACCCACAAAAAATCGCATTGACCCCAAACTTTTGAACGGTAGTGTGTGTCAGAAAGCTTTAGAAGCAAGTCTTGTTTACAGTTTTGGAGAGAGTTATGATTATTGCGTGAGGTTTTTGCCGTGGCGTCTGTGTGTCGAGAGATTTCACAGTAAATCAGAATAAACACCAACTATCTGTCAGTTGTCTTCAGAGAAGTGTTTACTCCAGAAATAGTGCTGGGTGAACCGTGTAAAGCACATTTATAAATCTCTCTCTTGCTTAAACACACTGAAAAGTGCATTTACACTCAGTGTTGGTCAAACGTTTGGAATAAATAAGTTTTTTTAGTGTTTTTTTGAGTCTGTTTACCAAGGCTGCATTTATTTGATGCAGTAAAAACAGGGAAATATGATTATGATTTAAAAAATTTTTTTTTCTATTGCTCAAGAATTGATACTGTTTAGATAATGCTGCATAGTTTTGTGTGTATATGACAGAAAAGATTTTCATGGTTGTATTATGTTGCATGCATCTCACTTTGGAAATCTACGTTATGCTTTCTAGAGAAGGAGACGAGGATTTGAGAATGCGCAGGAATAAAGCAGTGGGGCCGAAAAAGTCAGGAGTTGCTTTCTAAAGAGTTGTGCATTTTAAAATGTAATTTATTCCTGTGATGCAAAGCTGAATTTTTTATTTTTTGTCCCACTAGTCCTGCCATGCAGACAATGCAACAGCAGATATCCATCATGCAGGGCCAGTGTCAGGAATACCTGGACAAGACTGCATTCATATTTAAGTCTGTGAGTAACACACACACACACACACACACACACACACACGTACACTTACACGTACACACACGTACACTTACACGTACACACACACACCACACACACACACACACACACACACACACACACACACACACACACACACACACACTTTTGAGCTCATTTCAAGAGTTCACAGGATCAAATGTGCTGTAAGGGTCATAAGAATCACAGGAGTCTGTTTGCTGCGTTCATACGCACATATTTAACGTTTCTCAGATAATAAAACACTTCTGTCCCTCGTCTGACGGAGCCATTTTGGAGAAAATGAAAGTGAATCACGTGATTTGTGCATGTTAAAATAATATTTTATTTTTAGTTCTTTACTTTCACATATTAAACTGATTATTCATATTTTGTTGTTTATTTTCATTATTACCTCCATTTTGCTCAGTTTTGTTTTGTGTTTTTTGTTATTTTTGACCGGTATGTATCATAAAAATAATATAAGAAAAAAATATATAATTTAAAAAAGATTAGTTTAAAAAAAAATTAAAATTATCCTTATTTATTCATCCTCATGTTGTTCTAAACCTGTATGACCTTCTTTATTCAGCGGAAGATAAAAGTACAAAAAATAGTCCCATAAATTGCTATCATAAACAGAAAATGACTGAAGATATTAAGTCTTGTTTTCCAATAAAAATGATAAAAATTTAATATGTTTGTGCTTAAAACAAGAGAAGAAAGGCAAGAAAAATAAACGTTGGATTTTTAATTAAGTTTTTTTTTTATTATCTTACTATATGGACAGGTATTTTCATCTCTCATAACCTGCATAAACTCACTTAATTTAGATTTTTGTTTTCTTAAAAAAAACAAGTCTTAATATCTTTAGTCATTTTGCTTCTCATGTACATGTATCTTGATTTAAGAAGGTTTATATTATTTTGTCTTTTCCAGCACAAATATCTAAGACAAAAATACCAAATTTTAAAGCATAAATAAAGTTTGAGCATAAAGTCCCTCCAGTTCTTCTCTATATCAGTGTCAGTGTTTCTGAACTCCTGAAAGTCTTGAGTTTCTTTCGGGAATGAACACGTCACAATATTCCTCATTATAATAATTCATATGCAGAATAAAGGGGCGGGGCCTGGTTGAGTTAGTTAGTAGTGTGTTAAACTGACGGTTATGGTAAGAGGCGGGACATTTCCCACACACACTTGAAACTGCTCGACCAATCACAACACACTGCTCCAGCCGACCAATCAGAGCACAGTGTGCTTTCAGGAGGAGGGGCTTCATAGAGACAGGAAGTAAACAGCAGTGTGTTTCTCGTACAACCCTTCACTACTATAGTACGACACATCGCTGAAGAAATCAACTATAGTCACGACTGTTTCCTGAAACTATACCGTCACAAAGTGATCGTTCACACACACTGTTTTCAGACGTCACACACGTGTGGAGTAATAACTACTTTAATAACTCTGTTTGAGACTGAATTAACACTCGATGTTTTGCTATAAATGACGCACATCTGAGGAATATTTCTCATTTCTCTCAGTTATTTTGCTTTATTTCCTGATTCACTCATAGACTCGTTCTTACACTCGAGCTCGTTCACACACACACACTCTTCACACACTACACTTTACATCTCTTGATCAACTAAGGACGTAAATTACATTTATATGTATTATAAATAAAATACATAGATTGCACTGAATGTCAGACCTGCAAAAAATGGAGAATATGAGGAAAATAATCAACATTCAAGCAGGAAAAGCTGTTCTAGTAGAGCCTGAAACAACACAGTCCTCTTTAATGAACATGTTTGTAGTATGATTGATTTCAGTCGTTGATAATGTTGATCATACAAACCTAAGATGATCACAACACTGATTTTATTTGAGTTTGTTCTGTAGTTTAAAATGGCAAATACACAAAGGCTTAAATCACACACTCGGCCGGGTGAATGTTTGGAGATGTTGATCCTGGGCTTTTCTGACGGCTGGTTTCTATTGTTCCCTCTGTGTGTGTGTGTGTGTGTGTGTGTGTGTGTGTGTGTGTGTGTGTGTGTGTGTGTGTGTTTGCGCTGCAGGGTGGAGATGCTAACGCTTTCGCTGAAGCTCAGAGTTATCTGTCGTCCGCTGCTGAAATCACTGAACAGCTCAAAGGTGCTGCCATGGATCTTCACCAGCAGAACCTGCCGACGGAGAGTGTGGTACGAAGGTGAGACACACACACACACACATACACACACACACACACACACACACACACACACACACACTCATACGCTCATACGCACACACGAACTCACGCACTCACTCTCTCACTCTCTCACTCTCTCTCACACACACACACACACACACACACACACACACACACACAGGGCTTGACATTAACTTTTTGAGGCACTTGTCCTTCGGACAAGTAAATTTATGTTTCACTTGCCCATGCACAAAAGTCACTTGTCCGGGTAAATATTTGTAATTTTATCTAGGGCTGCACGATTTGGGGAAAATGTCATATTGCGATTATTGAGTTCAATATTGTGATTATTGAGGTCAATATTGTGATTGTGATATGCGATTGCGATAAAATAAACAAATGGTTTCATGAGTCAACTTGTTTGGTTCTAAAGCAAATGCACACACAGATTTGTGATCATTCTGAAATTAGCTATGACTAAATGATTGATAAGACCTATAATGATAAATAAGCCATTGATGTCTGGATAAAAATTATATACAGAAATTTAATAAAGTTATCAAACAGTCTGTGCTGCATAAATTATATATAGACTAATCCTTAATAAAGCTACACAAGTTCTTTAGTCAAGAGCAGTGAGGAATTTTCTGTTCCCTTTGTTCGTTGATTAACTTTACTGACAGAACGCTTTATTGGCAGCTGGCCCTTTAAGACCAGCAACCTCTGTCAGAGACGCAAATCTTACACGCGCCTCATTCTCTCACGAGTCACAGCTCTTTATGTCCATTATGAGACTGCTCTTATGTTATAAACATACTCGACAAACGACATTTTGGCATAATTGTGTCGTGTGTTATTGTTCGTTCAAGCGCGAAAGAGAACTGTATTGCGCGGTCTGTGTGTGCACGATACTGGCGCGCGTCTTTCTGTGAGTCACATTCAGGATATTCACATGCAGCACGAAAAATGTGTTCGTTTCAAATCGGTAAAATTAAATACATACAGGTGGCACATAACGTAAGTAACATGGCATTTTATTTTGTTTGAAATTTAACTTGTCCAGTGGGACAACTAATTTTCTCTTCCACTTGTCCTACAAAAAATCCACTTGTCCCGGACAAGCGGACAAGCCTTAATGTCGAGCCCTGCACACACACACACACGCACTCACACGCACACTCACTCACTCACTCACTCTCTCTCTCTTCTCTCTCTCTCTCTCTCTCTCTCTCCTCTCTCTCTCTCTCTCTCTCTCTCTCTCTCTCTCTCTCTCTCTCTCTCTCTCTCTCTCCTCTCTCTCTCTCTCTCTCACACACACACACACACACACACACACACACACACACACACACACACACACACACACACACACAGACACACACAGACACAGACACAGACACAGACACAGACACAGACACAGACACAGACACACACTACCGTTCAAAAGTTTGGGGTCAATACAATTTTTTTTAAAGAAATTTATACTTTTCTTCAGAAAGGACGCATTAAATTGATCAAAAGTGACAGTAAAGACATTTATAATAATGCAAAATATATCTTTTTTAATTAAATGCTTTTCTCTTGAACTTTCAAAGAATCCTGAAAAAAAAATGAATCACGGTTTGCACAAAAATATGAAGCAGCAAAACTGTTTTCAACTGTGATAATAATCATAAATGTTTCTTGAGCATCAGATCATCATATTATAGTGATTTCTGAAGGATCATGTGACACTGAAGACTGGAGTAATGATGATAAATTCAGCTTTGATCACAGGAATAAATTACACACTACTATATATTCACATAGAAAACAGATGATTTACATTACAATAATATTTATATGCAAACAAATGCAGCTTTGGTGAGCAGAAGACACTTCTTTTAAAAAAATCTTATGGACCCAAACTTTTAAACTAGTGTATCAGTATGAATAAGTTGTTATGTGGATATGGAAGGAGAACCCAGGTGCAGACAGGATGCAGTGACAACGTTTATTTAAACAGAAAATAAGGGAAAACAGGACAGGAACAGGAATGACTAACTAGACTAACACTTGACAAACTAGACTATAAACTAGCAACAGAAACAGGATCAAACACTTCTCTTAACAAGACTTCCAACAAGTAACTCACGGTTTGAACACACACAATGTATGTCTCAACATCAAACAATGAACCAGCACAGGACAGCAAATACACAGGGATTAAATAGGGAACACTAATGACGAGGACAGGTGTAACTGACTTGACAATAATGACAAGACGGGGATAACAAGGGGGCGGGGTCAAATAACGAGACAACACAAGCACATGGCCCAAACAGGCCATGCGCTTGTACACAAAACATGATTCTGTCATGATCCTGCCTCACGACTAGGGAAAATCAAGCATACTAAGGCAGAATCATGACATCAGTATGTTTCTGTGTTTAAGTGCCTCATCTATGCTTTGTGCTTAAAACAAGAGAAGAAAAATGGTCAAGAAAAATAGACTTTCCATTTGAAGAGTTTTATATATATATATATATTACCATATGGAATGTTGTTTTCTTCTTTTAAGCGTAAACTCACCTTATTTTGAAATTGAAGTCATACAGTATTTAATCTTTAAGGAAATGTGTCTTGGTTTAAGAATTTTTAGATATTTGTGGTGGAAAAGACAAAAATACTAAAGTGGTGATTGTATGTAAAAGAGCAGCGTGAGCGTTCTTCAGAATATCTTCTTTTGCATTACATTTTTACTAGATAATCACATATACACATTAAACTGTATCTTCTGCTTGGTTTCGTAATAAATCTCAATGCATTTTCTGCTTCTCTATGCTCGCTTCCACTGTAACCTTATATTCTGTGTGTGTGTGTGTGTGTGTGTGTGTGTGTGTGTGTGTGTGTGTGTGTGTGTGTGTGTGTGTGTGTGTGTGCGTGTGTGTGTGAACAGTGTGAATGTGTTTTCTGAGCAGATCCAAGAGTTAAGTGCGGCTCTGAGTGGCTCTCAGCAACAGAAGTGGGGCGGCAGGACGGTCCGTCGAGCCTCGAGCCGTGAAGAACCCAACCGTTACGTCAGCGACGCCATGGCCTGGATCCTCCAGCAGAAGGTAGGCCACACACACACACACACACACACACACACACACGCACACACACACACACACACACACACATACACACACACACACACACACACACACTGTTCACGACCTATCAAAGTCTCGTATGTGTTAGTGCTGCACATTTTGGGGAAAATGTCATATTGCGATTACAATATGCGATATAATAAACAAATGGTTTTATGAGTAAACTTGCTTGGTTCTAAAGCAAAATACACACACAGATTAGAGTGCTAATGCTGAAATGTGTGTTTCTCAACTCAAACTAGCAACAACAACTAAATGATTGATAACACCTATAATGATCAATAAGCCATTGATGTCTGGATAAAAATGAGCAGCTGCATAAATTATAAATTATAAATAGACTAATCCTTATTAAAGCTACAGTGAGTAGTTTTCTGTGTTCCCTTTGTTCTTTGATGAACTTTACTGACAGAAAGTTTTATTGGCAGCTGGCCCTTTAAGAGCAGCCGCTGCTGACGCGGATCTCACTCGCGCCTCATTCTCTCACAACTCTTTACCTCCATCAGAAGACTGCTCTTACGTTATGAAGATACTCGACAAATTACATTTTGGCATAATTGTGTGTTATTGTTCGTTCAAGTGCGAAAGAGAACTGAATTCTGGCGCGATCTGTGCGTGCGCATGATACTGACGCACGTCTTTCTGTGACGGTGCGGATCCACTTGCCCGTGTGACACTTCAGTCGCGCCGCACTCCACTTTATTCCTATGGGTGACGTCACGTGACTTAAACGTGCTTTAACACGCACAGATCGCGCCAGAATACAGTTCTCTTTCGCACTTGAACGAACAATAACACACACAATTATGTCAAAATGTGTTTTGTCAAGTATCTTCATTTGGAAAAATGCTGCACGTCAAAAAGCTGGCCGATGCCCATATTTATGCAAATGAATCCGTCAAATGCGACGCGTCTATCCAATAGAAGTAGTCTCTCAAGGAGCCTTTGTTCTAGACTGGCCGCTGAGTCAAAACCACGGCCATAGCGGTAAACTTGAGGAACGCATCAACGTACAAATGTGGGGAGGCGTCGCGACACCACGCTTCAGTCGTGTCGCAAAAATGGATCTGTACCGTCAGTCAGGACATTCACAGGCAGCGCGCGCTCTTAAGCCCCGTTCACACCGCCAGCGACTTTGTCGCTACATGTCGCTAGTCTCTGTACTGTGAAGTCGCTTGTAGACTGCATGTCTGGCCATATCTATACAAAATACCATCACACATATCATTTTAATTTGACTAGAAATTAGGCTCAAAAGACACAGTATGCTGTTGGGAGAGTGTTTTTATATTACCACAGCAGTGTGTTCAGTGGATTCAATCATTTTTTAGATTAACGATCAATCAATCAAGAAATTAAACTCACTCGTACTGTCATAAATTACAAAAACATCATTCAAATTTGACAAATAATCAATTTTCTTGTCCCTGATAGTCAACATAATGCAGGGGAAACTGTAAAATGAACTGCAGCAGTGCTAAACTTGCATCATAAAATTACAACACTCGAACTATAAATGTGTGAATTAAACTCACTGAGACTGTCGACAGTTTGTTTTCCATGCATAATTTTATTATATCCATGTATGTGGTTACAGTCAAATCATATAAACAGTGAAATCGCCCTCGAACTCTTCTGTCTCGCCTGCCCTCGAGACGGTGACGTGAGCTCTACTGAAAGTCTTCTTTCCTATTGGTTGTCGAACGCGAAAATTGCTTCTCATTTGCATAAAGAAATTTCTGAAATTTGAGAGTTGAAATTTCTCAACTTTTATCGCTTGTCTCCTGACACGCCCACATTCTGTCGCCAACGGTCACTGTCGCTCGTGTCGCCGGATGTCGCCAGCGCTCCATCGAAATGAATGGGATCATGTCGCTGCGTGTCGCTGGGCGGTGTGAACGGAGCTTTAGACTTGTCACGCATGAATGGTTTAAAAGCATTCGCACGAATAAGAGCGGGATCGTGTAACACCAGCCAAAGGATGACAAAAAATAACAGATGCTGGGTTAATTGCGTTAACAGCCCTAATTTGTTTATGTAATATAAAATCGCAGCATTTTGTGTCATATTATCGCACAGGCTTGACATCGTGATTGTGATATGATTAATCGTGTAGCAATATCTACACTGTGCTTTATCCATGCAAGACACAACTAGTTTCACGTGTCGAGCAGGACTGGCCATGATTGCAGACGATCATAATCAGTGCCATTGTGAAATATTGGAATGGCTTTAATGGAGTGTTATTTAATATGATATCATTTTTAGCCATATCAGCTGACTGTAGCATCAATATTTCTGTCATAATTGAAAGCAAAAATGCTGATATATCTGATATATATATATATATATACTGTATATCAGATATATCAGCATTTTTGCTTTCAATTATGACAGAAATATTGATGTTACAGTCAGCTGATATGGCTAAAAAAATTATAATATATATATATATATATATATACATATATTATATATATATATTCGAAATAGAAATAAATATATAAAACAATATAGATATGAAAATATACAAAATATACTAATAAATAAAAACAATCTAAATGTCTCTTTTTTGATATATATAAATATCTTTAGGGTCAATTTTGATCAGTTTAATGCATCCTTGCTGAATAAAAAGTGTTAATCTTTTTGAATGCTAGTGTATCTGATGTTTAATATTCACTATCAGGATTCTCAACCAATGGGATCTCAGTGTGGGCGGGGCTTAATGTGACAGAAATAGACATCAACTTAAAAGCTCAGAGATTGCAGTTATCTCGTTCGCTCTGTTCCGATACGGAGAGAGTTTTCTCAGGACAGACAGAGCGAGAGAAAACGAAAGAAAAACTGAGCAGAGAGAGATTAGAGCGAGACATCCAGCCAAAATACACAAACCTTCAGTGTAACAGCCTCTCACTCGCCCACAGACACAAACTGTTGACCCAGCATTACTGTCTATCTGTCTCTCTCTCTCTCTCTCTCTCTCTCTCTCTCTCTCTCTCTCTCTCTCTCTCTCTCTCTCTTTTAAAACCCCAGAATGCCTCAGACCCACGCAGGGGTCACTAACACTCCTCCTGTCAGTGAGGTCAGAGTTAATGAAAAACAGACTCTTGCTGAAGAGATGATGTGTGTTTTCCCAGATAACAGGGAAAGTTCCTGCAAGTTTCTCTCAAACTCACTCAAACACAAACATTCTGCCAGTAACATTAGCATAAAAACATTTTTTTTATCATTTATTATAAAAAAACAATAATTTATGGATTTAAAAAAAGTTACTACTTGTTTCAGAATGTCCCGATATAACCTTCAAAAGTAGCATTCCACATTTGTGTGAATGAGAGTTATTATCTGGCCATTAATAATGTTCTCTAAACACTCGCACAAAAGCATGATCTATTCATAGCTCATGGAAGTGTTTCTGAAACATTTTATTTTGGTCATTCTCATTCATCTAACATTGTTTAAATGTTGCTACTTGTTTCAGAATGTTCACACAAGTAACATTCCAGATTTGTTTGAAGAATGATGAAACGGAATGTTCAAAAACAGTCTTGCAGTAACACTAATAGAACATTCGTTCAGAGTTATCTGGCCTTTAATAATGTTCTAAAAGTGTTCGCACAAAAACATATCTATCAGGGGTGTGTAGCGATTCCCTCACGTCACGATTCGATACATATCACGAGACTGAACACACAATACCATATTATTGCGATACTTCAAGACACATGATAAACGGTTAACAGAAAATGTACCGTTGATTAAAATGCTAAATTTGATATTACATTGTGTGTGTAAATGAATATTCAAAAATAACATTCCAAAATTGTTTGAAGAATGATAAAATGGAATGTTCACTTTAACATTCACATAACCAAAAACTTTTTTTTAAAAACTGGACGTTTTAAACATTCAGAAATAGTATTTGTATAACTAAACAGGAAAGTAAGTTATGCAAATACATATTTTTATTAGCTAAGGACTTTTGATACTGTAGTAAATCCACTGCATACTGAGCAGAAAACAACACACTTCCAGTGTAAACGGGATTATAATAGGAGCGATTTAGTTCTGATGCAACAAAACAAGCCATGTGATTCACTGTGTTGTAAGTGAATTTTGTGTGTGTGTGTGTGTGTGTGTGTGTGTGAGCAGCGGATGATCGAGACGTCATCATGGGCAGATGATCTTCCAGCCATCGATCAGCAGATAGCCAATCACAGCGCGTTTCACAGCTCCATCCAGAGAAGTGAGGTGGTGGATCGAGCCCGAACAGAGCTGGTGAGTTCATGGACACAGCCACACACACACACACACACAACACACACACACACACACACACACACACACACACACCAACACACCACACTCAGCACACACGCGCACACCACACACACACACACACACACACACACACACACACACACAACAAGCACACACGACACACACAACACAGCACACTCAGACACACATACACCACACCACACACGCACACACACACGCACAGTCAGACACACTCAGACACACTCGACACACGCACACGCACACTCAGCACACACACACACACACACCCCACACACACACACACAACACACACACACACACACACACGCACACACGCACACACGCACACTCAGACACACTCAGACACACACACACACACACGCACACACACACACACACACACATAAAAATATAAATATTATTGTACTGTAAATCATCTGTTTTCTATGTGAATATATAGTAAAGTGTAATTTATTCCTGTGATCAAAGCTGAATTTATCATCATTACTCCAGTCTTCAGTGTCACATGATCCTTCAGAAATCACTATAATATGATGATTTGATCATTAATATGTTATTTAAATGAAAGTCTATATACATCATGGCCATTTTTGTTGTATGTTTTGACTTCTAGTTACGAGGAAAAGAACAAAACGCAGATGTAAACAAATCCCATCTCAACAAACTCGAGCAAGAATGGGACAGTCTACAGGTGAGATTAAAACACACTGCGGTTATTAAAACACACTGCGGTTATTAAAACACACTGCGGTTATTCAAACACACTGCGGTTATTAAAACACACTGCGGTTATTAAAACACACTGCGGTTATTAAAACACACTGCGGTTATGATGTTATTAGCGATGTTTCCATTCATGCGCATTTTAGGATATCACATAAAAAAACATTGCATGGAAGAGCAAAAGTTAATGTTTTTAATATAAATGATGTGAATACATGTTTTATTCGATAAGAAAACGTGTATAAACTACGGTGGAAACTGAATAAAGCTTTGCCTGTGATTGGATAATTGAACCAGCGGACCAATCGCATCGCAGCATCTCAGATGTTGGTTCTGGAGTGTGTTTCCTGAAAGCATCGTTAGCCAATTATAGTCGTAATTTCCGTCATTATCAGCAGTTCAACCAGTCGATGTTTCTCGAAACCATCGTTAAAAACGAAACCGCATCGCAGAGTTGTGTGTGTGTGAGCGACAGATCTCCTGCGGTTAGAAGCAGTTTCTTGTTTTCATGTGACTCAATAAATCATTATCTTGAGCTAAATTACATTCAGTGCAATCTATATCTTATATTTATAATACATATAAATGTAATTTACGTCTTTAGTTGATCAAGAGATGTAAAGTGTAGTGTGTGAAGAGAGTGTGTGTGTGTGAACGAGTGTAAGAACGAGTCTATGAGTGAATCTGGAAATAAAGCAAAATAACAGAGAAATGAGAAATATTCCTCAGATGTGCGTCATTTATAGCAAAACATCGAGCGTTAATTCAGTCTCAAACAGAGTTATTAAAGTAGTTATTACTCCACACGTGTGTGACGTCTGAAAACAGTGTGTTTGAACGATCACTTTGTGACGGTGTAGTTTCAGGAAACTGATTTGGTTTAATTCCCTCCAAAAGTTTAGTTTAGTTTTTCGACTTCGTATGTAAACACAGCTACTGTCCATCAAATATCCCACGTGTCAAGTGTGTGTGTGTGTGTGTAAGTTGTAAACGTCAGGATGTGATCTTCAGAAAAGCTCGTACCAGCGCAGTGTTCAGCTCCAGGATCTGCACAGCATCATCGACGAGATCTGCAGTCAGATCATGTGGGTGAACGACCGGGAGGAGGAGGAGCTGGTGTTCGACTGGGGGGATAAAGACATAGACGTGTACATCCCTCAGAAACAGGAGAGCTTCTCGGTGAGAGTGACACACACACACGCACACACACCACACACACACACCACACGCACACCACACACCACACTCACCTCACTCACTCACTCACTCACTCACTCACTCACTCACTCACTCACTCACTCACTCACTCACTCTCTCACTCACTCTCTCACTCTCTCACTCCTCCTCACTCACTCCTCACTCACTCACTCACTCACTCACTCACTCACTCACTCACTCACTCACTCACTCACTCACTCACTCACACACCACTCACTCACTCACTCACTCACTACTCACTCACTCACTCACTCACTCACTCACTCACTCACTCACTCACTCACTCACATCACTCACTCACTCACTCATCACTCACTCACTCACTCACTCACTCACACACACTCACTCACTCACTCACTCACTCACTCACTCACTCACTCACTCACTCACTCACTCACTCACTCACACTCACTCACTCACTCACTCACTCACTCACTCACTCACTCACTCACTCACTCACTCACTCACTCACTCACACGCACACACACTCTCACACTCACTCATCACTCACTCACTCACTCACTCCACTCACTCACTCGCTCACTCACTCGCACACTCACACGCACATGCACACGCACACGCTCACTCACTCACTCACTCACTCACTCACTCACTCACTCACTCACTCACGCTCGCTCACTCACCACACAACGCTCGCCTCACTCACACCACACACTCACTACACTCACTCACACTCACTCACTCACTCACTCACTCACTCACTCACTCACTCACTCACTCACTCACACTCACTCACTCACTAGCTCACTCACACCACAACTCACTCACACACACCACACCACCTCACTCATCACATCACTCACTCACTCACTCACTCACTCACTCACTCACTCACTCACTCACTCACTCACTCACACACACACACACACACCACTCACTCCACTCACTCACTCACTCACTCACTCACTCACTCACTCCACTCACTCACCACACACCACACACTCTCACACACACTCTCACACATTCTCACACACTCACACACACACACACACACACACACACACACACCACTCACTCACTCCACACACACACACACACACACACACACACACACACACACACACACACACACACACACACACACACCACACACACACTCACTCACTCACTCACCACTCACTCACATCACTCACTCACATCACACACACACACACCACACACACACACACACACACACACACACACACACACACACACTCACACTCACACACCACACACACAATCACACACACACCACACACCACACACACACACACTACTCACACACACACACACACACACACACACACACACACCACACACACACATCACTCACATCACCACCAACACACCACCACACACACTCACATCACACACACCACACCACACACTCACTCACACACACACCACCACACACACCACACCACACACACACCCATCACCACACTCACACACTCACATCACTCACTCATCACACCACACCACACACCACCACACTCACTCACTCACTCACTCACTCACTCACTCACTCACTCACACACTCACTCACACACATCACACACCACACACTACTCACACACACACACACCACACACACACACACACACACACACACACACACACACTCACACACACACACACACACACACACACACACACACACACCACACACACCACACACACACACACACACACACACACCCACACACACACACACACACACACACACACACACACACACACTCTCTCCACTCACACCACACACACACACACACACACACACACAACACACACACACACACACACCACACAACACACACACACACTCATCACCACACACATCTAACAACACACACACACACACACACACACACACATCTCTCTCTCTACTCACACACACACACACACACACACACACACACACACACACACACACACACACACACACACCACACACACTCTCACACACTCACTCTCACACACACACACTATTACTGACTCATATGTGTGTGTGGAATCTGCAAAAAAATATCTTCAGTGTTTTTGTCCAGCACAAATATCTAAAGACTCTTAAATCAAGATACATTTACTTGAGAAGCAAAATATAATAGTATCTCAATTACACTAAAATAAAACATTCAATGCTGTTTTAAAATAAAATAAAATAGTATTTACAGTTTTTTTATTCGCTTTGGTACTATTTTCACAAGTAAGGTGTACATTTTCAAAACACTTAGTACAAAATCCAAACTGATCACACTTGTAACGCAGCTAGTCATTCTTTCAAAACATGATGTAATGCTTTCATTACAGTTATACATTTTTCAGTCCACATAATCATTGTTTCAAACACAAGATTATTGTAATATGTAATGAGACGTTTGGTTTAATCACAGAAACACAACAGTATGATCTTCTTTCAATTTAGTACTTTTAACAATCAGTTCATTCAACATCAAACAATGCAAGATACATGTTTCAAATCACCCTTGTGCTGAAATAATTACAGTATTATAATACAGGCTACAGTTGTCACATTAGAAAATACACACGCATTACCTAACTTATGTAATTGAATCCATAATGTTTGTAATAGTATCTGCAGTGAGTTATCAAAAGCTGTGATGAAGTATGACACAGCCATGAGGATCTGTGCTAGAACAGAGTTTTCTAGCAATACAGTAAATGATTTCACTCTATACATTTGACTAAATCTCTACAGTAGTGGACCTTTACAGATGAAGGTTGAGTTACAGTAATGTGGCAGTCTCTACCATGGTAATCTGTTTACAGTATCACATGGCATACATACTGTAATGTAAAATGCTGTATTTGATGCCATCTGTCTCCCTTCTACTGATGCATCTCTAATCAATCTAATGTTTTACAGTCATCAACCGTTTATCTCCCTTATACTCTATTCTGCTTTACAGTGTTTTCACAAATGACAAATTTCTCTGTATCTCTCACACACAGACACACACACACTTGAACATACAGTAGTGGTGGTTATTATCTATAAATCACTTATGTAAAAATAATTCATTACATTTGGTTATCCATATCGGTAATTGCAAACAAGTTCTATAGAAATATAGAATCAATATCTACAGGTGTAACTCGAAAAATTTGAATATCGTGCAAAAGTTATAATTTTGATGATTATGGCTTACAGCTTATGAAAAACCAAAATTCAAAATCTCAGAGAATTAGAATATTACATGAAATCAATAAAAATTTTTTTTTTACGTAAATACAGAAATGTCGGCCCTCTGAAAAGTATAACCATGCATGTGTATATAGTTCCATATACTAAATGTATTAGTTTCACCTTCTAATTTGAATCACTGAAATACATGAACTTTTGCGCAATATCCTATACTTTTTCGAGTTTCATTTGTATAGAAATCTATAGGTGTACCAAATGATTCATTGATTAGCCATTAAGATCAGTTGGATTAAATAATAGACAAATGTGTTAAACTGAACAAAAAGAGATGCAAATCAAAAGTTTGATAGTAAGAGCTTTATGAAAGGCAGTTACTGTGAATGAAACATGTATGTAGATGAAACACTTATTTTGTGTTGTGAAAAGGATACTTTGTGATTTTGTGAATTGTACTAACACAATTGAAAACATGATGAAATGTTTGAAAAAAGTGCACTTTTGATGATCTGTTGTGATATTAGCACTAAGAGTTTTGAAAATGTACACCTTACTTGTGAAAATAGTACCAAAGCGAATAAAAAAAACTGTAATGAAATTGAATAAAATAAAAATGAAGAAATAAAATAGAATAGTATTTGATGCTGTTTTAGAATGAAATAAAATAGTATTTGATTAAATAGAATAAAATAAAATAGTGTTCGTTGCAGTATAAGAATAATATATAAAATTATTAAAAAATTATCTTTAATTTAATTTATAAAATATAAAAAATAGTATTTGATGCTGTTTTAGAAAGAATAATTATATGTACTTATATAAAAAATAATGTATGTATACAGTAAAAAACAATAAAATGTACTAAATAAAAAAATTACAATTTAAATGTATTTATTTAATTTGTCAAGAGAACGAAAACTATGAATAAAAATCAGTGTGAAAATAAACATTTTCTGCAGTTTAGTTTATAATTAAATGCACTTTGTAAACAGCAGGAGCAACCGAAGCTTCTGATTGGTTGTGTGTGTGCGGTGCGCCCTCTTGTGGACTGTTGATCTAAACATCTGCTGTATTAGTGTTTATTTGGAAATATTTAACCCTTTATGCTTGAGTTAAACTTGAGTGATAAACGTTCAGTTTATTTTCAGCCGTTCTCTGTTTCAGAACATCATGAGTGAACTGGAGCAGAAAGAAGTTCAACTGAACGCCCTCAAAACCAAAGTGGACACTCAGCTGAACAAACACCCGGCGTCAGACAAGATCCAGGTGTGTGTGCGTGTGCGTGTGTGTGTGTGTGAGTGTGTGTGCCTGTGCATGTGAGAGTGTGTGCGTGTGTGGTGTGAGAGTGTGTGTGTGTGTGTGTGTGGGTGCGCGCGTGTGAGAGTGCTGTGCGTGTGTGTGTGTGTGTGTGTGTGTGTGTGTGTGTGTTGTGTGTGTGTGTGTGCGTGTGAGAGTGCGTGTGTGTGTGTGTGTGTGTGTGTGTGTGTGTGTGTGTGTGTGTGTGTGTGTGTTGTGTGTGCGCGTGTACGTGTGGTGTGCTGTTTCTCACTCTGTCTGATGGTGTTCCTCATAGGCCTACATGGAGACGCTTCAGACCCAGTGGAGTTGGCTTCTACAGATCACCAAATGCATCGGTGTTCATCTGAAGGAAAACGCACGATACAGCCAGGTGAGACACACACACACACACACACACACACACACACACACACACACACACACACACACACACACACACACATCAGGTGAGACTCACACACACACATCAGGTGAGACACACACACACCTATAAAGTTCCTATAACGTTCCATATTAATTACAAGGTATTGCTACTGGCTTATAAAGCTCTAAATGGTTTAGCTCCAGTCTATTTAACGGATCTTCTATCGCCCTATAATCCATCGCGCTCTTTAAGATCACTGAATTCGAGGCTTCTGGTCATTCCTAGGATATCCAGATCCACCAAAGGAGGCAGAGCATTTTCACATTTAGCTCCAAAGCTCTGGAATAGCCTTCCTGATATTGTTCGTTGCTCAGACTCGCTCTCCCAGTTTAAAACTAGACTAAAGACGCATCTCTTCAGCCAGGCATTCATATACATTTTTTATCTTACAGTTACTGTAAATCCGGCCTCTAGTTCATAAACGCCAGAGGAGAACTGGCCCCCGACTGAGCCTGGGTTCTCCCAAGGTTTTTTTCTCCATTAGGTCACCTGATGGAGTTTTAGGAAACCAGTAGGTCACCTGATGGAGTTTTAGGACACCAGTAGGTCACCTGATGGAGTTTTAAAGGACACCAGTAGGTCACTTGATGGAGTTTTAGGACACCAGTAGGTCACTTGATGGAGTTTTAGGACACCATAGGTCACTGATGGAGTTTTAGGACACCAGTAGGTCACCAGTTTAGGACACCAGTAGTACTGTTGATTTTAGGACACCAGTAGGTCACCTGATGGAGTTTTAGGACACCAGTAGGTCACCTGATGGAGTTTTAGGACACCATAGGTCACCTGATGAGTTCACTAGTACTGATGAGTTTTAGACCATAGGCACCGAGGAGTTTTAGGACACCAGTAGGTCACCTGATGGAGTTTTAGGACACCAGTAGGTCACCTGATGGAGTTTTAGGACACCAGTAGGTTTCAACCTGATGGAGTTTTAGGACACAGTAGGTCACCTGATGGAGTTTTAGGAGAACCAGTAGGTCACCTGATGGAGTTTTAGAACCAGTAGGTCACCTGATGGAGTTTTAGGAACCAGTAGGTCACCTGATGGAGTTTTAGGAACCAGTAGGTCACCTGATGGAGTTTGGACACCAGTAGGTCACCTGAGGAGTTTTAGGACACCATAGGTCACCTGATGGAGTTTAGGACACCATAGGTCCCAGCACTGATGGAGTTTTAGGACACCAGTAGGTCACCTGATGGAGTTTTAGGACACCAGTAGGTCACCTGATGGAGTTTTAGGATACAAAACCAGTAGGTCACCTGATGGAGTTTTAGGACACAGTAGGTCACTGATGGAGTTTTAGGACAAGTAGGTCACTGATGGAGTTTTAGGACATCAGTAGGTCACCTGATGGAGTTTAGGACACCAGTAGGTCACCTGATGGAGTTTTAGGACCAGTAGGTCACCTGATGGAGTTTTAGGACACCAGTAGTCACCTGATGAGTTTTAGGACACCAGTAGGTCACCTGATGGAGTTTTAGGACACCAGTAGGTCACTGATGGAGTTAGGACACCAGTAGGTATGAGTTTAACATAGTACTTGGAGTTAGACACCGGTCCCTGATGGATTAGTACACGTAGTCATGTGAGTTTTAGGACACCAGTAGGTCACCTGATGGATTTTAGGACACCAGTAGGTCCCTGAGGAGTTTAGGAACCATAGGTCACCTGATGGAGTTTTAGGACACCAGAGGTCACTGATGGAGTTTTAGGACACCAGTAGGTCCCTATGGAGTTTAGGCACCAGTAGGTCTGATGGAGTTTTAGGACACAGTAGGTCACTGATGGAGTTTTAGAGACAGAGGTTCCTGATGGAGTTTGGACTAGGACTAGAGTGTCACTGATAGAGTTAGGTAACTTAGGCACCGTGTGGTTGGCACCTGATGGATTTTAGGACACCAGTGGTCACCTGATGGAGTTTTACACTAGGATCACCTGATGGAGTTTTAGGAACCAGTAGTCACCTGATGGAGTTTAGGCCAGTTTACGAGGAGTTTAGGAACAACCAGATGAGAGTCACTTGATGGAGTTTTTAGGACACCAGTAGGTCACCTGATGGAGTTTTAGGACACCAGTAGGTCACCTGATGGAGTTTTAGGAACCAGTAGGTCACCTGATGGAGTTTAGGACACCAGTAGGTCACTTGATGGAGTTTTAGGACACCAGTAGGTCACCTGATGGAGTTTTACGACACCAGTAGGTCACCTGATGGAGTATTAGGACACCAGTAGGTCACTTGATGGAGTTTTAGGACACCAGTAGGTCACCTGATGGAGTTTTAGAACAAGTAGGTCACCTGATGAGTTTAGGACACCAGTAGGTCACTGATGGAGTTTTAGGACACCAGGGTCACCTGATGGAGTTTTAGGACACCAGTAGTCACTGATGGAGTTTTAGGACACCAGTAGGTCACTGATGGAGTTTTAGGACACCAGTGGTCACCTGATGGAGTTTTAGGACACCAGTAGGTCACCTGATGGAGTTTTAGGACACCAGTAGGTCACCTGATGGAGTTTTAGGACACAGTAGGTCACTGATGGAGTTTTAGGACACCAGTAGGTCACCTGATGGAGTTTAGGACACCAGTAGGTCACCTGATGGAGTTTTAGGACACCAGTAGGTCACCTGATGGAGTTTTAGGACACCAGTAGGTCACCTGATGGAGTTTTAGGAGACCAGTAGGTCACCTGATGGAGTTTTAGGACACCAGTAGGTCACCTGATGGAGTTTTAGGACACCAGTAGGTCACCTGATGGAGTTTTTAGACACCAGTAGGTCACCTGATGGAGTTTTAGGACACCAGTAGGTCACTGATGGAGTTTTTAGGACACCAGTAGGTCACCTGATGGAGTTTTTACACCAGTAGGTCACCTGATGGAGTTTTAGGACACCAGTAGGTCACCTGATGGAGTTTTAGGACACCAGTAGGTCACTGATGGAGTTTTAGGACCCAGTAGGTCACCTGATGGAGTTTTAGGACACCAGTAGGTCACCTGATGGAGTTTTAGGAACCAGTAGGTCACTGATGGAGTTTTAGGACACCAGTAGGTCACCTGATGGAGTTTTAGGACACAGTAGGTCACCTGATGGAGTTTAGGACACCAGTAGGTCACCTGATGGATTTTAGGACCAGTAGGTCACCTGATGAGTTTAGGACACAGTAGGTCACCTGATGGAGTTTTAGGACACCAGTAGGTCACTGATGGAGTTTTAGGACACCAGTAGGTCACCTGATGGAGTTTTAGGACACCAGAGGTCACCTGATGGAGTTTTAGGACACCAGTAGGTCACCTGAGGAGTTTTAGGACACCAGTAGGTCACCTGATGGAGTTTAGGACACCAGTAGGTCACCTGATGGAGTTTTAGGAACCAGTAGGTCACCTGATGGAGTTTTAGACACCAGTAGGTCACCGATGGAGTTTTAGGACACCAGTAGGTCACTGATGGAGTTTTAGGACACCAGTAGGTCACCTGATGGAGTTTTAGGACACCAGTAGGTCACCTGATGGAGTTTTAGGAGACCAGTAGGTCACCTGATGGAGTATTAGGACACCAGTAGGTCACTTGATGGAGTTTTAGGACACCAGTAGGTCACCTGATGGAGTTTTAGGAACACCAGTAGGTCACCTGATGGAGTATTAGGACACCAGTAGGTCACCTGATGGAGTTTTAGGACACCAGTAGGTCACCTGATGGAGTTTTAGGACACTCAGTAGGTCACCTGATGGAGTTTTAGGACACCAGTAGGTCACCTGATGGAGTTTTAGACACCAGTAGGTCACCTGATGGAGTTTTTAGGACACCAGTAGGTCACCTGATGGAGTTTTAGGACACCAGTAGGTCCACCTGATGGAGTTTTAGGACACCAGTTAGGTCACCTGATGGAGTTTTAGGACACCAGTGTGGTCACCTGATGGAGTTTTAGGACACCAGTAGGTCACTGATGGAGTATTTAGGAACCAGTAGGTCACCTGATGGAGTTTTACGACACCAGTAGGTCACCTGATGGAGTTTAGGACACCAGTAGGTCACCTTGATGGAGTTTTAGGACACCAGTAGGTCACCTGATGGAGTTTTAGGACACCAGTAGGTCACCTGATGGAGTTTTAGGAGACCAGTAGGTCACCTGATGGAGTATTAGGACACCAGTAGGTCACCTGATGGAGTTTTAGGACACCAGTAGGTCACCTGATGGAGTTTTACAACACCAGTAGGTCACCTGATGGAGTTTTAGGACACCAGTAGGTCACCTGATGGAGTTTTAGGACACCAGTAGGTCAGCTGATGGAGTTTTCGGACACCAGTGGGTCACCTGATGGAGTTTTCGGACACCAGTAGGTCACCTGATGGAGTTTTAGGACACCAGTAGGTCACCTGATGGAGTTTTAGGACACCAGTAGGTCACCTGATGGAGTTTTAGGACACCAGTAGGTCACCTGATGGAGTTTTAGGACATCAGTAGGTCACCTGATGGAGTTTTAGGACACCAGTAGGTCACCTGATGGAGTTTTAGGACACCAGTAGGTCACCTGATGGAGTTTTAGGACACCAGTAGGTCAGCTGATGGAGTTTTCGGACACCAGTGGGTCACCTGATGGAGTTTTCGGACACCAGTGGGTCACCTGATGGAGTTTTCGGACACCAGTAGGTCACCTGATGGAGTTTTAGGACACCAGTAGGTCACCTGATGGAGTTTTAGGACACCAGTAGGTCACCTGATGGAGTTTTAGGACACCAGTAGGTCACCTGATGGAGTTTTAGGACATCAGTAGGTCACCTGATGGAGTTTTAGGACACCAGTAGGTCACCTGATGGAGTTTTAGGACACCAGTAGGTCACCTGATGGAGTTTTAGGACACCAGTAGGTCAGCTGATGGAGTTTTCGGACACCAGTGGGTCACCTGATGGAGTTTTAGGACACCAGTAGGTCACTTTGGCTTGCTCAGTTGGGGATATTCAAATTAATTAACCAATCATTAATACCAATTGATCAGCCCTACCTAACGTGGATGTTTTTTTCCACTAAGAAACATACATTGTTAAGTTGTTTTGATTGATATTGTGAAGCTGCTTTGATACAATCTATATTGTGAAAAGCGCTATATAAATATACTTGACTTGACTCACACACACACACACATCAGGTAAGACACACACACATCAGGTGAGACACACACACATCAGGTGACGCAAACACACACACAACAGCACAACAAAACAAAAGCTTAAACAAAAAATTAATTAAACGGAAAATTAATTTGATAAAAAAAAAAAACAGTAATAGTATCTATAAACCAGTGATACCACAAACATGTTTTCTGCAGTTCTTCAAGGAAACGACTGAGATGAACAGCAAACTGAAGAAAGAGCACGACGGCATCCGCAAGAACTTCTCCTGCGATAAAACCACCGCTCTCCACCGACTGCTGGAGCTGCAACAGGGCATGGAGGTGAGTGTGTGTGTGTGTGTGTGTGTGTGTGTGTGTGTGTGTGTGTGTGTGTGTGTGTGTGTGTGTGTGTGTGTGTGTGTGTGTGTGAGAGAGAGAGTGTGAGTGTGTGGGTTTGTGTGTGTGTGTGTGTGTGTGTGTGTGTGTGTGTGTGTGTGTGTGTGTGTGTGAGTGAGTGAGTGAGTGTGTGAGAGAGAGGTGTGTGTGTGTGTGTGAGAGAGGAGAGGTGTGAGTGTTGTGTGTGTGTGGTGTGTGTGTGTGGGTGGTGGTGGGTGTGTGTGAGAGGTAGGGGTGTTGTGTGTGTGTGTGTGTGTGTGTGTGTGTGTGTTGTTGTGTGTGTGTGTGTGTGTGTGTTGTGTGGTGTGTGCGTGTGTGCGTGTGTAGGTGTAATTTGCAGGGTGGGATGTGTCTCCACCACAGCATCTCGCAGCACGGATGTAACTAATACAAATAAGTAAAACATCTCCAGTTAACTAGCAGAGCATTCATTCCGTTCCTTTGTTAAATAAGAGGCGATCTAGCGCTGAAATGTGTTGTTTTTAAAATCAAGTGATCAAAGTGTTTGTTAACTCTGCGATCAGTGGCGCGGATACAGTGTTCTCTCGTGACTCGCACACAGTCTAAACTCGGACGCGCTTCAATCCGTTGCAGAGACTCTATATTCGTTCCGGTGGAAATCACAGTATAAACACACACAAACGTGTCCCTGCTTTATACACAACCACTGATAAACATCATCGGTTTAATGAGGGAATAATAACTACACGAGTGCGGATTACAGAACCTCTGACACGCTGGGCTAAAGTTCTGCCACTGGACCATTAAAACGCATACAAAAAGTAGTTGGATCGGATCTATGTGTTTCTTCCAAGTGGCAACATTCTAATCTGATAAATGAAGCCTACCCGGAAGTGTGAAAAACTGCAATACATGTAAACTCCGCTAGGGGCCGGTCCCAAAAGAGAGCAAATGTCCATAGACCCCCATGTTAAAATGTCCGTTTTCACAGCATAAATTCATGTTTTTACAGGTTGGTCCCATGGACTTTTATTGTATTTTTGATAGGTTCCGAGTGCCTGACAACTGTGAGGGGGGTGATTTTTTTACTAACTCGTTAGTTTAGATTAGGGGTGTCCATGGTTAACCGATTAACCGTTAAAAATTGCGTAACCGAGTGAAACATTTTGCTCGGTTAGGTGGCGTCAATGGCGTAAATTGTTGCATCACCAGAGACATTTGTAATGTCCACAAGAAGTTCACTTTTCATAATTTTAAGGCCGTAAATAGGCTTTCATTTCTCAAATAGTGTAATGTCTTAATTTTAGTTTGAATAGGTCTTAAATTAAGGAAAGATGAGGTAAGGAAAGACGAGGTGTAGCCTATTCACCTTGCTGAGGGGGATGTGATCAAAGCCTGGAGTGGAGCAAAAGCACGTTCCTCTCTCCACTCTAAGCATTCTGTAATCACTTCGCTCATAGTCCACTCCTGGTTTTACATTCCCGCTCACGGAAAAACTAACATCTAAAAAGACCGCTTACAAGTAAACATTTTTTTAATAGTTGGTTCGGATGAGTAACCTAACTGAGTAGCCTATTTAATTGGAATATCAAATAGGTTGTGCGATTATTAAAAAAAAATCATGTTTTCGGTGCTGACGCGTTCAATGTAGCCTGGGTGGCGCTGCCAATAACCTAAAAGCTGTCAAAAAGAACAGGCAAAGGTAATGATTATGAATATGTAAAATATAGCAAGGAGACATTTTAATTGTTAATTAATAAATAAGTGTTTTCTGTCAGTGTCGGCTCACTCGGCTGGAAAGATGAAGTTGACGATGCTGACTCGCGATCTTCACAGTGAACACGCCAGAGAGAAATGCACTTTTTTATACGGATTACATAAGAGCAGTCTGTTTTCTTTCGTTTTGAATTGTTCTGTTTAAAAGTAGACATTTCAATATAGATATATTTCTCAGGTATGTTAAGTACCTTATAGCGGAGTTTCGGTTTCGGTTCGTTTATGAGACGCGCTCAGTTCACGCACTGGCGGCTCCGTGTCGTGATTATCTAATGTCTGCTATTTACTTCTATTTATTTAATCCAGGTAATTGGTCGATGAAACACTGATTAAAATTAAGATACAATTAATACAAAACGAAATTCACTTTAAAGAAAGGCTTTGTGCTTTCTGTTTGAGGTCTCTGGAAGTTTTTGTGCCGCTTCAAGAACTGTCACGTCCCATTGTTTGTTCCATATAAATGCGAACACGAAAAATAAAATAAAATGAATATTTTATGTTCTGGGGAGAACTAACCCTTCTTCATTCGGCATGCAGTAGCCTAGTACTTTTGGTTTGTGCAGTGTAATTCACAGAATTAGGTGAAAACTTGAAAACGTGCAGCCCTAGTTTAGATCGTATTTAGATATAAAATGTATGACAAATAAGGGCGTGGTTAACTTTGATCGACAGCTTGATTGACAGCTGATAACCAGTGGAATTCCTGAAATGTGAAGTCTTGGCCATGATCTGACCCAACACATCACACCAC